>VWPU01015418.1:0-223841 GCA_013398955.1 Callaeas wilsoni | reverse complement strand
CGCCGCCCTCGCCCCCCGCCGCCGAGCCCGGGACGGGAGGGCGAGAGCGGGGGAGGAGGCGGCGGGAGGGTCGTCTTCTCGCCCCTCGGTGTCTGCCCCCCGCCATTTCGCGCGCAGGGAGGTCGCGCTGCTGCCGGCTGCCCCGCCGGGTGGGCGCCGGCCCGGGCGGGGGCTGCTGGCGGTCGTCCTTGGGTGCTGCCAGGTTCTGGCCGCGCCGTCCGCCGAGGAGCTCTGACAGCGTCCGTCAGGTGGCCTGACACGGTGCTGCCAGACCCGCTCGTCTGTGCTGGCCGGGGTCGCCGCACTCGGCCGCTCTTCAGGGTCCCGAGCGCTTTGCTCGCGGTGTGTCCCTGGCTTATGTCAAGGTCACCAGCGGTAGAGCGGCGGGCCTCAGAGCTGACCGTCCTGCCGGCCCGGCGATTCCCTTTTCGTCGTGGCCCTTGTCATGTTGCATGACAAGTCCGAGGTGTTAAAGTGGGAAAGGGTAGCACAACCTGCGCGGTGTCTGTGCCGGGCATCGCGGGTGACGCCCCGTGTGGTTTCCCGGTACCCCTTGTGGGGACAGAGAAACACATGTCCGTGTAAATGCTGGAGAGATTCAGTCCTGGGAACCCGGTGACTCTGCAGGTTTTTTAGCCTTTTTATTTCCCAGTACAGGGACCTTGTGGATAGCGAGAGAATGGCACTTCGGAGACATCTTTGTTTCTATTTTTAGTCAGTAAAGATTAGGTGAAGCTTTGAATGTCATCAAGTTACTGCTGGCTTTTCATTGCTGTCCCTGCTTTTCCCTCACCTGCATGCGTGAGAGGGTGCATGAATCTTTGCAGTGGCCTGGGGGCTCGGTTTGAGAAGCAACAGCTACACAGTGCAAAGCCCTGTGTATGTGACCTTTGTGTGAATTCATCTTTGCAGTTAAGCTGCAGAGTATGCTTGCTCTGAGCCCTTTAGAAATGGAAGTTTGATTTCTTTGGCTAAGATACCACCTCAGGTACTTAAAGCAGCTGATCATGACAGCAGTGGTTTCAGTCTATTTCACTGGTAAAGCCCAAGTTTTACTGAATAAGACTACTTAATTCTGGTTTCTTTTTCCTCTTGTAGAAGCAGTGCTAAGTTGGTAGCACCATTGGGGTGCTTGGTTTCTAGGCAAAAGCACACTCTTCCTGACTTGCCATATGACTATGCTGCTCTGGAACCTCATATTAATGCAGAGATCATGCAGCTGCACCACAGCAAGCATCACGCCACCTACGTGAACAACCTGAACGTTGCTGAGGAGAAGTACAAAGAGGCACTGGCAAAAGGTTTGTATATCCACAGTTAAGAGGTGAGATGGAAGCTTGTTGGCATAGATGATAAAGGGAAATAAAAAAAAAAAAGGGGAAATATTTTCAATATTTTCTTCTAAAAGTTTTGGATTATGCCATTGCTATATTGTTAGGTGAAAATCTTTTGTTGTAGCTTCAGTGGTGCTGATAATTGGAAATCAAATGTAAGTAAAAAGTATGAATTTTGTTCTCTGTAGTGCTGTAAAACTAGAAGATGTATTGATTGTTGTGGGTTTAGTCCATACTCCATTTGTAACTTGAACTGAACAAAGACTGAGTCAGTAGGAAATTGCAGTAATTTTGCTGAATAAGTACTTTGCAATAAAAGGTTAGTAGCAAAGTTAGATAAAGTGAAATTTGTGTGCCTTGATAGTTATCACATCAGATACTCCACTTAGTCTTGGTAAGTAATCTTGGTTGCCTACAAGTGGAGGTAAGACAAACATGCAGTTAATGGATACAACATGCAGTGGAGAGACGTGAATTTGGGTGTCAGTTATGTCACTGGGTGACATTAAGAGGTCATGTAGGTCACAAGCCAGTGTGAGACATTAAAATATGCAGCAAGCCATCATGGAATTTTTTGTTACAATCTCAAAACTTTAGATACACTACCTCCTGCCAAAACTTTGCAGGTGTAGCAGAGCTACACTGAAACACGAGATGCGTTTTGTCTAAACTTTGAGTCTTTCAGCTGGACTGATGAAAGTGTGTGAAATAACATGTATCTTTTTAAGGTGGGGTATTTTCTGGGGGTTTTTTGCTGTTGTGTTGTTGTTCTTAATCAGTAATTTAACTACGTGGACTTGGGTGACAGTGAGAATTGTTGATACCTGAGTACACTTGAACCGTGTATCCCTTGGTAATTAATTGCCAGTATATTTGAACAGAGAATGGGCCTTTTCAAGTACCTAAGTGAGCCTGCAAATAACTTGAACAGTCTGAATTAATGAACTAATGAGATTTGATTAAGAATCTGGTGATCGAGACTGACTGCTGCCTTGCCCTGCCAGTGGCAGATCCAGGAAAGGTGTATTCTGGAGATACAATTAGTGCAAACACAACTGGGAAGGGAACCTGAAGTGTAAGAAGACAGAGTGTCTGCTGCTGCAGTTACTTATGCTGTTTAATGACCAAGGCTTCAGCCACTAGTGGGGGCAGATTTTCTGGTTATCAGAAATATCTGCAGTGTTAAGTTATTTTTTAAAAATCATAGTTTTTGATAGCATCTCATCACGTACTGTTGAAATGTTTTACCTAGAGGTAGAGATTAATTTTTCCTTAAGGATTATGCAGGGATTATTTTCCAAATGGATTACTTATTAGTTGTGCTCGTGCACACTGAAGCAGATAAATAATTACTCGGGATATTTGTGATTTTGTGGTTTAAATAATTACTCGGGATATTTGTGATTTTGTGGTTTGTTTGTTTGGTTTTTTTTCCTAATTGGTATCCCAGTATACTGTGTGTGGTATTTTGACTCTCGTTAGAAAAAATTATAAGACCAGGGCAAACTGCCACCTCATTCTGTCAATATTGTTGTTATTTTTCCATGCTAAAACTGAGCACAGTCAAAAATCTTTCTGGGCTGTGTATCAGTGTTGAATTACATAGCACATCTGATCACGATCTAATATCCTATCTGGACAGCAGAACCTTGTCAATGTCTCATGTTCAGCAATAGAAAGTAAAGTATTCTCTTCAGATTATCTTTAAATGTTCCTCACCTACCTATATCAGAAAACTCAAATAAAAGCTATTGTGTTGGTTTATGTTGTCAGTTGATTTGAAAATGAGTGTGCACTTCTGTGACAGCACAGGACTTTGTTTCAGCATAAACTGGTCCTGACTACTGGCCCATCAAAATGTGTCAGATTTGCTGATTGAAGGATATTAACTTGAAACTTAATTTCATAAAAAACTTGTTCCTACCGTAGTTTTCCCTGCTCTTCTTTGACCATCATGTGACCTGTGATTGCACTCATACAAGGAAACAACTTAGCCTGAGAAACTGGACTGACTACTCTCTTGAGCACCTCTGAGCTTGGTTTACTGAATTGTCCATGGACCCTATACCAATAAATTCCAATATACTTTTGCTGTAACTTAAGGGCAAGTTACCCCTTTTCGATTGCTTTTTTTTTTCCCCAGTGCAAAGTTCAGCAGCATAAATACTGTCTTTTTAAGGACAATGGTCAAATGCCATCTCTGGTTTCTGGTGATCCTGAGGAGCGGGTTCTTCTAAAGAATCGTGGAATAAAGAGTGATGAACACATTAAGAACATTCGAAGTCATTTTTTGATTTCTGCTTGCTATATATTGTATGCTCTGGATGAACTTGAAAGTGTCATTAAGGCATGCAAAATTCAGGGAAAATGTCCCAAAGATGTCATCTGCGTGGCCATGAGAGACTTCTTATCCTTAACCTGGTACCTAAATCCAGCAAGCAGTGTTTTCACAAACTGCGCTGGATGCTTTGTTTCAGTGCTGTACCCATCTGTGAAGGTTGTGAGGAAATGCTGAGAACATGGAGTCCTGAATTAAAACCTTAGTAACAGATGTGCTGCTGCTTTGAGGTGTGCTGCTGCTTTGAGGCTTGGCTTCACGTCTGTGTTGTTGAGGTGACTGGGAAAGTTTCTACCACTCAATCCTGAGAGTGAAGGAAACAGCAGCCCCTACTGATTCCTTACTAAAGAATGTATTGGAGTGGTGGAAAAAGTTTTAAAAACCTTGGAAATGCTTCAGTGCTTTTAAAAGCCAAAATAGTAATGAAAACACTTGCATTGAAATTGTGCAACACTGTTCAGAGACACAAGGCACCAATGAATTCTTCAAAGAATACAGCATCTTGTGGAGGGAGAGGAAGTACAGAGCTATTTGATCTTGATTTCAGATGCAGGATTCTGTCATGTGTAGTAAAATGATTTGGGTCACTTTTCTGTGAGTACCTCCCTCTAAAAAAACCCCAAATGAAATAAAAGATAGGAAGAAGAACATTTTTCTGTATGTGCTCACTGTACTCATTGACTTTTCTCAAGCACAAGCTGATTGCCCTGTAAATTGTTTTAGGAAGTTTAAAATTTCTTAGTTTGCAAATCAGTGAGTAATATTCTTGCCTTGTAGTGATGATACTGAAGAATTGACAAGTGCTGGGTCCTCAAAGAGTTCTGGCTGTGCTTGTTGCTTTATTCTGCTGTAGAATGGCAGTAGGTCTTACATGTGTAGTATGGGCTGCCTGATAGTTGCAATATTGCAGATCACTTATTACAGCATAAGAAAAGGTCAAAGATAAATCTCTAATACAGTTTGTCTGCAACTGTCTGAAATATGGATAACAGTACAAAGCTTTCTCAGGTTTTCCATTGATAAGTTATATGCTAGTAGAAAGAATTTGGAGATCAGTGGAGGCCTAGTAGAAACTTACTGCCTACTGTGGTGATAATAATGTATTTATTTATGTATTTTTATCTTTTCCATCCTTAGGTGATGTTACAACTCAGGTGTCACTTCAGCCTGCACTGAAGTTCAATGGTGGAGGTCATATCAATCACACCATCTTCTGGACAAACCTTTCGCCTAATGGAGGAGGGGAGCCTAAAGGTTAGTGCATGTTACAGTGGTTTATTGCATCAGTTCTAATTAACAGGTAGAATTGATGATCTTTTCTCTCTTTAAAGGAGTCTAAAGGACCTTTATTTTTCAGAGTTAATTCATCTTTCTGTGTGACAATTACCAAAATTCTGAGGTTATTTGGGGGTTTTTGGGTGTAAGCCAAGAGTATAAAAAGCTAGTCCTGTACAAAGTATTTTTAATTTCTAGAGCTGATTATGTATACGCTGCAAAATACCTGGTTATTGCTGCGTATATCCTTTCCACCTTGATAAGAGAAAATAGTTGTACAAAGCTGTGCCAATTAAATTGCCGTTTGTACTAGGTTCACAGAAAGGGAAGAAATGTGCTGCAGAGCCACCCAGCCTAGTGGTTGGTGTTACGCTCCAGTTTGGATAGGGATAGTTTAACAGTTAAAGCTTAAAGGAAGGAATCCTCTTGGGGTGGATAGAGTATTGATTACCTACAAGTGACCTGCAATTAAAGGTTAAGGCCCTGTAGTACAGATTGCACAAAAGCTGTTTTGATAAACTTGAGAGGTTTTGTTTGAGTTTTATATGCCTGTGATCTTCTTGTGCTTTTTTTCTGTTAAAGGAGAATTGATGGAAGCCATCAAGCGTGACTTTGGCTCCTTTGCAAACTTCAAGGAGAAGCTGACAGCTGTATCAGTTGGTGTTCAAGGATCAGGCTGGGGATGGCTTGGCTATAACAAGGAGCAGGGGCGCCTACAGATAGCAGCTTGTGCAAATCAAGACCCTTTGCAAGGAACAACAGGTCAAGTTTCTTTCCTTCCCTCCCTGCTTCTGTAGATTTGATAGGCAAACGTATGAGATCTGAGAAGTGGTTTGTGGACAATACTCAGAAGAAATTGATGTATAAATAAATCTGGAAAACAGGTGTCTCTTCTAGCGGAGGTGAAAACGAAGTTTTTAGAATAGGTTTTATAAAGCAGGACTTAAACACTGTGAAGAGCAGTAGGATTAAGTGTCCTTCTAGTCCGAGGGAAAACAGATGGGCCATGTTGTGAAAGTGCTTTTTGCTTCGCCAATATTTTAGCTTTGGCTTCCTTGGATTTTTGAGTAACTGGAGTAACTTGCACATACCAAGCAAGATTAAGCCTCTTGCGTTCAGATTTTTTTTTCTCTGGCAGAGGAGCTATTCACAGCATTGTCAGTGGAGGCCAGACAACAGGAGAGGGGCAGATGGACACAACAACTCTAGTTCCTCTCTAGGCTGGGTTTAAAATGGAGCCTTATAATTTACTTCCTTTATATTGACAAAGAGTAATGAGTGTCAGCCAAATTAGTCTAGGATGTGGTTAAATATTACAGCTGGGCAAGCAGCACAGTACTAGCAATGATGTCTATCCAAGATACTTTTACTTCCTTAGAGAGACATGGAAGTGGTAATGGCAGGCTGGACACCCTTCACAGAGAGAAGAGGTGATGACCAGTGAGAATCTGCCTGCAGTGTCGGTTCGTCCAAATAATTTTGCAGATACCTTTAAATGTTCTGCAGAATTCATGGCGAATGGCAAGGAATTTCGTGTATTGCCAGCAGTCTGTGTATTGCCTATCAGTAGGGGGAAAAGAAATTATAGATTTAGTATAGGGACATAGAGTATAATTTGGGGTAAATTTCACCCTCCCTCCTGTGAAAATTTACCATTAAAAATTCAGTGACAAGGGTATTTTAGCACAAAAGCAAGGGAGTAATTAGGCACTTAATGAATAGCCTGTAATTAAAGTATTGGAAGCAAGCTGGCATAGCAAGAAACATTTATAATATAATTTTTCATGAAAGTGCTTGGATAAATGTGCAAAAGATACAAAACTTTAAAAAATTACTTTATCTGGTTTCGGTTATTTCTTCAAGGCAGTTCCAGAGTATTTATAGATGTGTTTACTCGCATCAGCTCTTTGAGTTTATGCAGAGTGTGTGTGTGTGTGTGTGTGTGAGCACAGTTTTGTAAAATACTGCAGTAAGGACCTATGTGCTGCAGAGCTCTTTGTCTTCCTGCAGATTAAGACTTGGAAACTGGGTACAACTTGGAGATGCAATATAAAACTTTACGTGTAAAATGTGTTTTCATACATTTACAAAATTTATCCTCTTTCTTCACAGGTCTCATTCCTTTGCTAGGCATTGACGTATGGGAACATGCTTATTATCTTCAGTATAAAAATGTTCGACCTGATTATTTGAAAGCTATCTGGAATGTGATCAACTGGGAGAATGTATCTTCAAGATACGCAACTTGCAAAAAGTAGAGTGGAATTCTTGCACAGACTACTAAAATGTCACCAGTTCTACTCTGATACCACTCCTGTAGTAGTGCCTGTGGCTTACAAATGAATTGTTCTTCTGCAGAAAGCACTTCACTCATCCAACAAAAGCATTTCATAATCAAGCAAATGGTCTGCTTGTTTAATTCTGTGAGAGGTATTTACTTAGAGTTCTGAAGCTTTAAACTGTTGTGCAACAAAGGGAGACACTTTAATTTGTTCCATTGCATATAGAAACATAGGTCACCTTGCTGAAGCTTAATGGATTTCCTTGTTGCACTGAAATACCTAAGTGGAAATATATGCTACTGTTGCTATAAACAAATAAAACTCAAAAGAAGAATCTTCTATAACTGTCTACAAGAGATTGATTTTTAGTAATATCTGGTCTAGTTACTTGATTTTAAAACAACTGGAAGAGAAAAATGCCTTTTGTAATTTGTTGCATTACATGCTGCGAAGCGTTCATAAAGGTTGAAAAGATAAATGAAAGGGGAAATAGATGTTAATGTGCTTGTCTTAACTGACTGTCTTCAGTCATCCCTACCCCTTCCTACATCTGTTATGTGAGAGCTTTGTGTATCGCACTGATGCACAAGTGTTGGAAGCATTACCTTGGGTAAGAGATTACAAGTACTGGCTCAGGCAAATTGTTCACACAGGGCCTGAATGACAGCATGTGACACTCACTTCATACTAACTGTTCAGGTATGTCTTAGAACATCCTTTAGCTAAAGGGACTGGTTCTCTGCATATGTCAAGTAGGAGTTGTCTCTGCACAGCTGTGTTCCTGAAGCAGTAGTAAACAAATTATACTTGATGCTTGAAGCTGGGACAAAGTAACCTGTGTGCTGTAACAGAGCATGCCCATCGCCTTTGGAAGGTGAAGGAAACATTGCACTGTTTTTTTCAGTTCCTTGTTACATACAATGAAGTACCACCCAGCAGAGATTAAAAAACAAACTGGTGGAGTGCTCCTCAATATGAGTGACTGCTGAGGCAGGGCTTTGTCAGTGAGAGCTGTAATGTGTATGCCAGACATCCTGGTACTGCACACTCCGAAGGAACAGGAGGTAAATATGCCTGTAGACTGGTGCTCTGGAAAGGAGTGCTTAAGCTTTGGAGGAAGCCCGAGTTAGCTCCAGGTGGTGAGGCTTTAAACCACGGAGAGCTCCTCAAGCACAGCCAGCACTTGCTGAGGCTCTAAAGGCAGTAGTGTGAGACCCAGCACATGCTGGTAAGGCTCAGTTTCTGCTGTGCACCAGGTTAAATAAAAGTTCCGCTCGTCTCCTGTTTCCAGTCAGCTGGTGAGTGAGTCCTGCTGCCTTGTGTCCTGTCGAAGTCTGAATGTGGAAAGTCCTCAGCGGTATACAAAAAGGAATGTCTGTGGAATAGCAAGATGAGAACTTACTAACTGTTGAAGGCAAATAGGGACAGTGAAGCAGTGAAAATTATTTAATGCTTGTTTGGTGGTCAGCTGTAAAGGGCATAGGTTTCTTACATGGTTCATTTGAAGTGAGGGCTTGGCTAAACTGTCTTAATTCCATACTGCTGTGAAATCTGGAAAAAGTCTTTGTGGTTCTTGTGGCACTATGAGCTGGAGTATGTGCCTGTAATTTAGCAAGTCTGCTAGCAAAGCTGTTGACTGGGCAGTGAAAGTGCATAAACCTCTTACTGATCTGTGCTGGGCAGTAAACTGGGAGTTGCTGCTGAGAACTAGCACTTTGTGTTACAGTGGTTGCTGTGAGGGTGGGCAGGTCTGTCTCCCCTTACATGAACTGAGAAACAGGAAGGGAAAGCTTTACAGCTGATCCCAAATGCTCTGTCTGGACAAGTCTGAGACCCATTAGTCACACATGAAATTAACAGTTTGTTCTATCTAGAGCTTCCTAACCCTAGTGGTAAAAATAGCTGTGTGTGTAAAGTCATTTCCAACCTGAACTGTGCAGAGTATCATCAATGAGCATGGAATTGTTTGCAGACTTGATCTGCATGACAGGAGCTTGCAAATATCAGTGCTGGATTGGTCTTTGACCTGAACCAAACAGGAGAGTTGCAAAATTGCATCCTGACACTCCCCAGGGCTTAGCCATGTTGCTGATGAAGATGCTGTGTCTGTAGGCACAGTTAATTTGTGTGTAGGCCTCAATATGTTAAAATAAAAACTTGGAATAGTTTTCAAGAGGGGAACAAAGTGCAGTACCTAACCCAAAACCTGGGAAATGATAATGTGTCATGGGATGAAAGAACAGGGTGCATCAGGGTGATCCCGTAATAAATACTTGGAGGTGGCAAAGCTGCTGCACAGAGAGACTTTCATTTGCACATTGCTGGTTTTGGTGGCTGAAGTGTTTTTCAGAAACATGCAGTTGGGTCCAAAAGGGCAGTATGCTGATGGGAAATGCAAGTGCACATTTGTAACTTTTTGCTGACCCATAAAAAGACATTTGAAGGCTAATATGAATCACAAAGTGTGTGCATCTTGTTCTGTACCAGAACAGATTAAAGTAATTCAAGGCCAGCCGAGCTGAGTCTTTCTGCCACCTCCCCGGCAGGCCGTGGAGGTGATGGCATGGCCAGCCCCAGTGAGCCCTCAGGATGGCACCTTATTCCTGCTGGGAAACAGGAGGGGTCTGTGGGTGTCTTTACTGAGCATGCAGCAATGGAAATAGATTGAAGATGCTTTTTCCCTCCAGCTTCTCTTCTCCTTACAATTTTTTTATTTTACCTTTCTCTACAGCATGTATTAAAAACCCCCCAAAGCAGTAAACCCCTAAACTGTTTCCAGAAAATACTGACGGTGACACAGCTTGTGAGCTGGTATGTTCTCCTAGACATTAAAGCCTCTTTATTTACTGAAGACTTACTTGTCTTTATTTTGCATTCAAGAGTTTAGTTCTCTCTAGTGTAGCAAAGTAAGCTTAAAATGCCACTGTGCTATTCTGCTAATATTTTACATGCCTGATGCATTGACCTTGCAGAAGTTAATAATTACACTACAATAAAGTGAAAGAGTTGTGTTTGCAGTCATGTCTAATGCTGAGGAGATAAAAATCTTGGTAACTTAGTAGGCTTAACCTGCCTTTTTCTTCTGCTTAATAATTAAAAGTAATGCTCTCAAATTTCGTCATCGCTGCTATTACTGTTGTTGATTCAAAAAGCAAGGAGGCTCTGTGGCAGGAGTGTGCGAGTCTGCAGCGCTGAAGCAGCTCCTGTCCCGGAGACCCAGCGCTGTGCCTTCCCCACTAGGTGGGAGTGTCTGTCTGTCTTACTCTCTTGACTTCGGGCTTCCGAGTTCAATTTCGAAGAGTCAGGTTAGGAACCTGGCTGGGTGTTCTCGCTGCTCAGGAGGGGATCTGTTTGGATTTCCACTTTCTAAATAATCAAAGTGACCCTCGTCGGTGAACAGTATGTGGGGAAGAGACAATGCTGCTGTGGATAAGGCAATTTATGGTAATACGTACAGTCGAGTATAGAATTTATTGTAACTAGAGCCAGGCAGGCAGAGGCTAGAGGGAGGTACTCCTAACTAAAATGAAGATGCTTCTAGGGTTCCCATCTGCCTCATCAGGCTCTAAGTGTGTCTATGTAGGGACACACTGTACATGACATTCTGAAGGGTCTCTCAAGTCCAGAGACCACAGGTTTAACTGCAGGGGATGAAGTGTGTGACATTGCTGTAATTAAGCCAAGTCTGCAGGGAGTACACAACCTGAGGAACGCAGCTTTGCAGTTACAGCCGTGCTGCTTTATAGTGCTGCTGCTGCTGCAGCTTTTCACTGGATCTTCTCACCTAAGGAGATGGATAGACCAATTAGCACAAATTGGTAACTCAGAGAACTCCTCACAGCACAGCACTTGGGAAGTCTTGACATTAGGGCTATGTGAAGTGACCAGCAGTCCCCATAGTTATGGGCTCCTGTTGCATATAAATTTGAAGAAGAAATGACAGTTTTCTGAAAATATTAGTTTCTGTGGAACTCAGGGGAAACATACAAAAGTTGCTGGTTATTGCACTTCGTATTTGCAGACAGGTTGGAGGCTTTCAGAATCTGACTTCCTGTGAGGGAGTTTTGTCCCAGTAGGAAAGGTAAAAACTTTGAAAAGTCCAAGTCTTTCTTCAGTTAGACTACGATTCCTTAGTCCTTTCTTGTTTTGCTGAGGAGGAACCAAGTCTATACTTCTCTGGCTTCTCCCTACCTCTCCTGAAGTCCTTTATTGAGCTCCACTTCCTTTGGAGTGTGCTCTGCAGTTCTGTTCCTTGCAGCTGTGTTCCTTCTCACCAGCTGCTCTGTAGTGCTGCATCTTAAGGGCTTGTCCTTTATGTTACTGGCACCAGGGCTGTAGCTCTAAAAGATCAGATCTAGAAGCAAGGAGCATGGTAATACAGCTACTTTTATCCATAACTTTCACAACACTCAGAAGATTACTGCACAGGAATTTCAGTTTTGCTTTGTTTTTGTAAGAGAAGGTTAAAAGTTTTTATGCAGTTACTACAAAAAATAGCACTGACACATCAGAGGTCTGCAAATCAGAAGGCAAGAGAAAAGAACATCTGCTCATTTAAGTGTTATGATTTAAAGGTAATCTCACAATTCTGAGAAGGACTAATTTGTACTATTTCGATATTTGAACTTGACAGGAAATGGTGATGTTGCAACCCTTGTTTCGCCTCTAGAAATTCAGACCTGAGGTAGCTAAAAGCAAGGGCTTCCAGTTTTCAGGAATTTTAAAATTTGGCTGTGGTCAAAACTGGATAGAATTGACAACTTGTCAGTGTTTCCAGGAATCCAGAAGCTCCCCAGGCCCTACAGCTGTCAGGGAAGTCTGGTGTCTTGTCTGTCAGGGCAGCTGTTGTGGGCTTCAAACCTCAGGCTTCTCCAAAGGTCATTCACATAGAGCTGTTTCAAACAAAACATTTTGGGCTCATAAAGGTATTGTTTAAGAAAGCTGTCTCTCCATGTGTCTATCTTCTGACTAAATGCTTCACTGGGATATTTCCAGCCACTCTTATCCCTCTAGCAGAACTGTGTTAAGAGGCTGCAGGGAGGAGGGGAAATACAGTCTTTCAAAGGATGCATCATCAAGCTGTCTTTGATTTCTTCGTCCCGTAAAAGATGCACACAAGCCTGGCCAGCCTGCCAGGAGAAGAGCTTGGCTGTTGCGTCCCTTGAGTGTTGGAGTTTGTTTCCCAAGTCACTGAGAGAAACTTGTGTCAGAAGGACTTTAACTTTTTCTTCCGTCTGGGCTCCCCCACCTCTCCCTGGGTTTAATTGCTGTAGGTTCTACTGGTATTTACAAGGAAATGTATTCATTAATTTCTGGTTATTTATATTTCTTATGAAAGAATAAGGGTCACAAAACTGAAACTCTCACCTGAGTTTTTGGGGATGAAGGGATATTATTTATGAAAGCTTAAGTGTAGGGCTTGGTGCTTGTTTGCATAACTAAATAAAATGGGAACAATCAACTGGAATTAGCCTGTCTGAGGGTCAAAAGCTCCAATGCGGGTTTTCACTTGCCTTCATGATATCCAGGTCAGTTAAAAGCAGCTCAGAGCCGGAATCGCTGCTTTTCTGTATTATCTAGCTGGGAATAAGAGTTGTTCCTGGATTTTGTTTTATCTAGAATGTAAGTTATAGCAGTTAAGTGTTGGTTGTTGTCCATCTGCTGATATTCCTTGCTGTCCTAAATGCATTCTCTCCAGCTGGTGTAAAAAGTGCACATGGAGCGTGAGTGGTAAACCCATGTCTTGTATAGGAGAAAGCACAGGATATTAAATGGAACTAAATGTTTTTGTTCCAGATGTGGCTGTCTGGCATAGACACTGTGGAATGGATAGAGGTGTGGGCTAGTGATGAGGGTTCAGCCTTGAAACTGATCCTTGAAAATAACATCTGCATCTACTGATTCTGAGCTGACCTGCCCAGATTTCTCTCCAGTGGGTTCTGATGTCAGCTTCATTAGAAAGTCATATGTTTCTGTGGCCTCGGAGAAGTATCCAAGCAGCTAGATCATGTTGGGATATAGGACTATCCCATCAAAGACTTCTTTCCTTTGCCTGAGCACTTTGCATCAGCAGCCAGTATGTCACAACAATGCAGTGATCTTCCTGCTGTATTTTTTTATACCAAATCCCAAGCAGTTCACTGTAGGGCAGTTTTGCATGGGTAGAAAAGAGCAGAGCTGCCCATGTGCAGCTGATGAGCTGTCCCCACGTACTGCATCCAGGACAATGTTTTTTAAATCGGTTGCAAAGGGATTCTGTGGATTGCACCCTTGGGCTGGTCCTGACATCAGGGCAGCAATATGGAGAAGTCCTAGTCTGGCTGTTACTCACTTGGAGCTTCTTGCAGAGTCTGATCTGAACCTGACATCTGAAAATCCTAGTCCTACCTGTAATCCTTAGGGATTACAGTTTCGAAGGGGCTAATGTGTGTACGTGTCTAAATATACAAATATGATAATGAAGTTATCTCTGTCTGTGTCATTCTGTTAACCTCTTCTGAATGTTTGGAGAAAAAAAATGGCAGAAAAACCATCTGGTTATACTCACTCTTGCAAGCCAACATCTGGCTGCCAGACTTGAGAGGCTGTGTAATCCTTCTCATGTGGTTTCCAGGCTTTGATTCCCTGCTACGACTGAGTGCTGCAGAGGAACTTGTCCTTCGTGGCAGAGTGTGATCTGACAATGTGTTGGAAGAACAGAAGGTGTCCACCATTAGACTTCATTTACATGGAAGCGTTGCAGGCTAATCCAAGTGGCAGTTTATGTGTATGGTTTTCATAGTGCTACGTCACTGAAGCCTTGGCCTTAAAAAGCTATTGCTCGGGCTGGAACTGTGCTTGCAGTTACCCAGATATATTGTAGAGGTGAAACGTCAGTCCTGCACTATGAATGTGATAGAAGTGAGTGCTTCCTGTTAGCCTCTGAACTGAAGTTCAGGAAAAAAATGCTTTGCTTTCCTTGCACATCACACACACACACACAAGGAAATGAGACCTTGTGCCTTGCCTGTTTGATTTATTTCTGGATGAATGAAAAAGGGTGGGATGACAGTGCAGTTCATGCAAAGAAGGAGGACGTGGGTGCTGCAGCATTGCCTCTGCTGTCTGGGTGGGCACTTCGGACACTCCAAAATTCAGGAGAGCAGCATGGAATTCTTCCTCAGCTGACATGGGCCTGAACATGTATCTCCCACTGGTGTGCCCTGTCTGCCATGGCAGGAGCATTTCGGACGTGATGTATTTTGAGTTCCTGCAGCCAAAATCACTGAAATGCTCATTAGCTGGAGTAGTCAGGCAAAGGTGACCCTCTTCAGACCAGTGCCCAAGGTACTCCCCTAACAAGGAGACTCTGGATATCAAAAAACCACTGTGGGCAGTATCCTGACTGCTCAAGGGGAACCGTCTGCCCTCAGTATGATCTCATTCCACTAACTGAGCCCCACATCCTCTTTCCAGCTCCAAGCATTTGGTGACTTCGGATGAATTGGCGAGACATTTTGAATCAGTCAACACTCCATATTCAGTAAGTAAGTTATTTGCCTCTCCCAGTCTTGCCCAAAGCATTTTTCAGTTGCATGAAACTATTTTCTATTGGCTTGAAAGGGGAACAGGAATGAAATAAATTTGTTGACTGAGTCAGAGAACATGTAATAGCAGCTAAACAAGAACTCTGATTTACTGATTTTCGTCATGATCAAATTTAGACTCCATCTTCCACAGATATTCGGGCTGTGGAATGTTTTTCTTCCAAAGGAATTCACAATGAATTTGTTCATCTCAAGTCAGAATGACTATCTTGGTGGCAGTTGGCAGTGACATTTGGGTTATGTTAATGAGAGCAAAATTAAATATAGTGCAAAATTAAATTTAGCATAAAGTAGGAACCAGATATAGGAAAAATAAGTGAAAAAGAAGAAAGAACTACCTGTCAGACTGCAGATCAAAGGGAGAAAATTATTGGAAAGTCCCAGCACTAGTTTTTTATCATTTAGGTTTTTTTTTTTCAAGGGAAAAAAAAAAAGACTATAGCCTGAAAACTGTGATAATAATTTTCTTTTTTGAAGCCACATAACCTCACCTTCTGTCAGAGGAACAATCAGGTTTTATCCTTCACTTTGACCAGAAAAATAAATGCAGTGGAAGAGACAGAGAGAGGAGAAAGGCTCTGGTTTTGTCTTTTGTACTAATTTGCATATTGTTCTTGACAATGGCAAGAAATTTGTAAAACTTTTCTGAGAAAAAAGCCCAAACAAAGAAATCAGAAAAATAATATAACTGGAAAACAACACCCCCCCAAAAAATGGTGCTTGTAGAAAGCCAGTTAGTTGGTTATCTCTTGCAGAATATTTTTGGTGAAGACTAAAAGCTGCCCACAGAAGTTAGTAGTATCACCACCATCCACTCAAAACAACCGTCGCCTCCATTGTCATCATCTGTCAAATTCTCAGTTTGCAGTCAAGGATTATCAAGCATGCTCCAGCCTTATTACCAGTAATCTTTAAGAAAAATATGTCAAATAACAGAGAGGCCCCACTTACACCAGACAATATAATATTGCCACATTATTATTTTCACTCTCAAATTGAACTAACATGAAACTAGGCAGCATTAATGTGTGTAAGGACCCACTGCTCTCTTAGAGGTAGCTGCTCCTTATCACCAAAGGAAAAGCTCCCAGAAGAGCCTGTAGATTCTTGTGGGGTTTATTGTCTGATATGTCAACATTCCAGGTTCAAACATCCACCTTTCCTGAGTGACAGCAGTTGCACAGCCCAGATCTTTGTGACTCATGCAGAACAGGCGTGGATGAATCCATCAGACAGCTGTATGTTAAGCCATCATCTACACAGGCAGAGAAGAGCACTTCCAGCAGGAGATGGTATTTATTTCCATAGAAACAAAATAATCCATTTTATGGCACTTTCTTTGCCATGTGGCAAAAGAGAGAAGAGAACAGACAATGGTAACCCCATCTGCTTCTTGTGCTTTCTCATATGTCAGTACGTAGAGGTTAAAATTCTGAACAAACACATTTATCTCTGATTTATGTTAAGTTGTTCACATATGGTGTTCATAGCCAAGAGTGTAATAGAGTAAAAAGCCTGCTGCATTTCAGAGATCTCTCTGTCAGGCAAGTCTCAACACATCTCTAGAGCTGCGTGAGTCCTGGAGGTCATGCCTGCTGGTCTTGTCCTGCATCCACAAAACGTAAAACTTTCATTCGTAACAAGTCCTACAGGAAACTTCAATTGCAATTTCCTTAAGACATAGGACATCAATACATTTCAGAAGGAACATAAGCAGCAGAGACCAGAAAAAATGTTGCTGCTTTCTGAAAACACATCAGATTTGTATGTACTTAGAGACGGCTTGATTATCTTAAGAAGTGTTTTGTATTTTTCATTGGGAACTGATAGAGTCCTTAGGAGCCCCACCAGCATGACAATGGTCTGTGAATGTCTGATTGATAACGCTGGATTAGAACAGCTGTGACCTTGTGGGCTTCTCACTCTTCTTTCAGTACCACTTAGCAGATTAAGGTTATGAAATTCCATGTGGCATAACAGTCCAAGCAATTATTGCTGAGGTTGTGGTGATGTCTAGAAGGTCATTGCCTGAACCCTTGGCCTGAGTTAAAATTAGTATTAAAAGAACCCTCTGTGTAAGTAGGGTCCAGGAACTGCTGGCTGTGTGTGGGATGGATGAGGCTGCCTGCTTGCTCCCCTGAGGCAAAGCCATAAATACTGCTGTGATAATGAGAGCTCGCAGAAAAATCTGAGACTGTTCCTCCTCCGAGGGATGCTGACTTAAAAGTAGTTTGAATAGCAATATGTGTTCTCTAACAAAGAGGTTTGGGAAATCCCATATTCTTCTGAGATTCCCTAGCGAATGTATTAACCATATCTGTGGTATTTTTACACAAGTTCACATCCAGCATCTGGAACAAGGTATAGGAATATATTCCCAAAATGCGAATGGGTGATGCTGGTAAAATGCTGCTATATTAGCATACAAGTAAGTGTTCTTTTTCTGAAAACACCTGTAGTTACAGCTGTAGAGGAACTAACCACCTATTTATTTGGAGGTAATCAATCGTATTGTGGCCTGGCTTATGCAGGAATTTATGCAAAATGAATGATCACAGTATCTCTTTGTGTTCTAAAGCCTGTAAATTTGATATCTTTTTCTTTCCTTTCTCAATTCTCACATAATTTTCTTTACTCTTTCTGTCTTTCTCCTTGATGAGAAGTTGAGTTCTCTCTCCTTGCAGAAGCTGAAAGCTTTGATCAAATCCTTGCCTTCCTCTTTCTCATGTGTGTAACCCAGTAGAGAAGGATGCCTGTGGCTAGTCTGAGCCTCTGCACTAAAGTGTATGGAATAACCAGGTTTTCCAAGGTCAGCAAATTCTGTGTGATAAGAGAGTCTCAAAAAGAAATTATGTTCTCTTGTTTTAGAGACCGCAATAACTAATCTCCTTCTCAATCACACTGATGTAATATAATTTTTTTTTTTCCATAGAATAAAGAGTTTGGATAGGAAAATTTCAGGGAGAACTAAGGAACTGTACTACTAATGTAGGCAGGAGACCTGGGTTGCCAAGAGGATAGGTTATACATGATAAGCAATAGATTTTTATGTGGAGTAAAAACTTAGGATGTTCACAAGCCAGTTTTGTGTTCCCATGCTTTGCTTTGTTTAACTGAGCTCTCTTTTTATGGTCTGTCACCAATTGCATGAACATGGACTCCAGCCAAAGATGAAATTTTTCTTGTAGCAGATCTATGAACCTGCTTTATTTTCAGCATCCCTTTGTAGGAATGGTTGGCAGCCTGGTACTTACATGTCTTCTTGTCCTGCCTCCACCAGAGCTGTGTGCAGATGGTAAAAGCACTTCTGAGAGATGCTTAATATCCTGCTACTTTATCACAGGATCCCATTAAGTCTGTGGAGAATCTCAGGCTGTTGTTTTTATAGAGAAAAGAAGTAAAGTTAAATTGAGGCAGGATATATTGTTACTCATGAAGCATATATACCAGATGAGACTACAAAAGCAGGTTTTTTGTGATCTTGGCATAACTTCAGTAACAATTGATGTGAAAAGCCACAGAGTGGACCCTTTAAATTAACAAACATTGCCTAGGAAAAATCTCCAGTGCTGTAGAGGGATGGCTGGAATGATGGGTGTGTTTTACTCTCTGGTACAGTGAATTTCTTCTCTAGTGTGCTGGGAAGGGAATTGCATCACACCGAAACACTGCCCTCCTTCCACCCCAGGGCACGGGGCTTGGGCGTTTGCTTGCATTGGCCTGCTGTACAAGAAGTCAGGATGTAGCCTTCTCCTGTGTTTGATAGGTTTTTTAGCTAGGCCCTGTCTTTGGGCTGTTAGAGAAGTTGCAGATGCTGCTGATTCACCTGATGGCTCTGTAGGAGTCCACAGCAAGGAAGAGGGCTGGCCTGAGTGCATCCTTCTGCAGGTCTGAGTGGTTCATTGCAGCTGGTGGCCTCCTGTGGTGGTTCCTGGGAACAAACCTCCTTAAGTGAGGCCGTGCAAATTATTTTGCAGCCTTTCAGGCTACTTTCTCCCTGAGCTTGTGCTGTGCTATTTCTAATACCATGGCCTGGGTTCAGATCCCCTACAATGGATGCCTTGCTTCAGAGTCATGTCTGCCCCTCTCCACTGGGTGTGAGGAGAGCCAAAGGCTGGCAGCGTGGGAGGATTTGTTGCCTTGGTGTGGCAGGACATATCCTCCCCCTCTCTACCACAGATAGTTGGTGCAGATATGGAAGAGATAACCCAGGGGCTGAAAGGCCCAGGAAGGGGTCATCTCTGGCACCAAAAGGGCTCAAGCCCCAGCTAAGAATCCACATCTTAGTCTGGAGAGCAGATGTGGAAAGAGATAACAGAAATATTCTTGACTGAGAGACACTGTTTTACAAACTATAAGACACACGAGTTATCACAGAGGCAGAAGCCTTCTACACACACACCCTGAGAGTGTGGGGGACTTCTCCCCGGAGTTTGGACGCAGATTCCGCGGTCACTTTCCTGGGAATTGAGGGAAAGGATCTCGATGTGTGCCCCACCAGCAATTAGATGGTAAGACACATTGGATCCTAAGTTATATTATTTCTTCGCTAACTGTAAAATGAATGGTACCTTTAACCTTGTGCTGTATATACCTACTAGTAGTTTCTCTTTATTCTTACTCCTGTGTAGTATATAGTTTAAGTCTTATATCTGTTAGTTTTGTGTCTATTAAATAAATAACTAATTCTATAATAGACCGAATCAGCAATTATTAAAGAACGAAAGCGGGTCTTGAGGTGCTGGCCAGCCCAATAAACCTACTGCCTGCTGCCAGAGGCCTGGGCAAAAGGCAGGGACTTAGCTAAACACCCACATCCATTCGTAACACTTGGTTGTGTGTCCTGCCTGGGTGCAGGGCAGGCACTAAGGTACCAGTTAGGTCTTCCTGAGGTGCCCACTCATCCCTAGCCCCAGGCTGCTGTTGCTGCTTCAGAGCCCTGACTCTTGCTGGAAGGCAGGGGAGCACAGGGGCATCCTGCCTAGAGAAGGGGCAGCAGCTGCATTTCAATCCCTTATCCACGGGGACAACTTTTCCAGCCCTGTAGTGATTTTGCTACTGCTGTGAGGATCAAATCCCAGCCATGTGTATCGCTTGTGACTTTCAAGCACACGGGATACAGGTGTGTATGTACACTTAGACACTAAGGAATGGCAGTCCCTGAATCCAGCAGCGCCATGGTGTCAACATAGTGCTGGAGAGGAGTGTACTTGGAAGAAAACCATTTATCAAACTGTGTTTTGTTGACTCAAAGCCCTAGAACAGCCAAACACTTCAGCAGGTATTTGATTATAAACAGAGAAACACTCACTCGATTAAAGAGCAACCAACCATGAATTACCTAGATGGGCAGTGCTATTAAAATGGCAGCAGCTGGCCAGCTGTGCCCTTCAAGAACAACACAGGACTCTTGGTGTAAAATTACCTTTTTGGCCAACATTTTTATCATGTATGACACTGCTTCTCTTTGATAGCTAGAGGTGACTGGAAGAAAAACTCAGAAAAACCCGGAGAGATTAAATGAGGGGGGAATCTAACAAGTATAAACCTAAATCTCCAATATTCCTAATTCTGCAATGGCGTGACTGTCAGTAATAAACTTTGCATGAAAGCTGAAATTTTTTTTTGGAATCACTAGAAGATTCTCATGCTGCTGAGGAAAAAAAAAAGAGAAAATTACACTCCCTTATGAATTGCCAAGGGATCGCACAATAGCTGCATTTATTTTATTAGCCTTCTGACCTTTCCCTTCTCTGGTGAGGTTTCTTTTTCCTATTAGCTCTATTAGAGCGTCTACTGAGATGGCAACAAAACAAATACTGTTATTGTTGGCTAACTTGCTTTTTTAGCAAGGAACAGGGATGCACAGGCCATGAGCAGACACTGGCCTTGCACTTCCAGCCCGTGGTAGGTGTGGGAGCCACACCATGCCTGGGACACCAGGCTCTGGTAGGAGGCCCTCACTGTGGACACCACCATGCTGAGGATGTTGCATCTATTTTCATAAAGTGCTTCAAGTCATGCTTGACTTGTATCCTGGGAGTCATTTATCTGCCTCCAGTGGAGGAGCGTTATTTTGTTTTGTACCATTCATGTATTTTTGCACAGATATTGGGGGTTTCCCCCCCTGCTCTTTATAACTGCCCCCCAACACCTGTTCTTCTGGCGGTGGTCAGTGTTGGCTGGATGCTTTCTGACCCCATGGCTTCTAGGGCAGGTTGGTTTGCTACAAAGAACTGAAGGTTCTGGAGAGATGGTTGTGATTATTGTGGCAGCACTTTCCCAAAGTACTGTGTGGATTTTGTGTCCTTAATTTAACTGGCTGCTCCACATCAGCGGAACTGAGTGTTTCAAGAATTTATACCAAGCAGTAAGGGTCGACTGTCATGCTGGCACAGAGCAGGACTATGGAATTTTTGGACTTATATGGAAGTTTGAGAAAACTTCAGAAATAATTCTGGAATATGCCCAGCAGACTGCATGGTAACAGAGGAGCCTGCTGAGGAAATTATAGCTGCGGGGAGAGAATAATCGTCTTTTTTCTAAAGAAATTTTGATCCCGGGAGGGGAAAAAACAGCTCAGAAGACTAGTGGAGAATTTGCCAATTATCTTTTCCTTTGTGGTTAACTTATCTGGGACCTATATATATAAATCATAGTAATAACACAAACACTGCTGAAATTAGCAGCAGCATTTAAGGAGGAGAATTTGGGGATAGGATCTCACCAGCTTTCCAGAACGCCAAGACTGTAGTCCTGTGTTATTCTAATATTAGTCACTTCTAGCAGATAAGATTGCATAAAAACCTCAGCCCAACTCCAGTTTCAGGAGGCCCAAACCAAGCCAGTTAGGAACAGTTAAATTGCTAGTTCTTGAACATAAGTGGCAGCATGATAAATGTGACCTGTTAACTCCAGAAAGCGCAGCCAATTTTTCTTTAGTTTAGCCTTAGGGAAAAAGCATATTAAGACTTTGTGTATTGGCATTTGAAGTCTTCTGTCTTTAGACAAATGGCACCACAACTCTGGAGTTTAAGGTGGAAGGCTGCATCAATCGCTCTTATACATTTATTCCATATAATTACTTGGTGCTCCTAATTAATTTCCTTATAATATTTTACCACTCAGGAGACTGAGGTACTTGCTATAATCCACAGTACTAGACACGCTTTAAACACTACCAAAAAACTCCCACCTTTCTCTCTTTCTGTGGCTGTCTAGGTACTGGGAAAATGTTTACAGTAGCTGTATTTCTTGTTGCACACCAGGGGTGTTTGAAGTATTGCATCGGCCCGGCAAAGAGGCAGCTGGAAGCAACGCTGACCCCCTGACATGGGCTGTGCTTGTCTTTAGCAAGGAATGGGGTAATTGCTGACTCTCTCGGGGAAGCTGTACATCTGAAAGTGAACTGAAATGACTAACTGTGCTATTAGAGGAGATGTGATAAAAAGGAGACACCTCAGACAGTGGGGAGAATAGAGAGGAATAGGGTCAGGGCCCATCCAGTTATCAGATAGGCCCTTATGGCATGCTTTTGGATCATGCACCACCTCAAGGTAAAGTTATACCAGCCCTTTGCTGACAGTCATCAGAAGAAGATCTGGTACCCTAGATTCCCAACACAAACAATCAGGAATTGGGACTGTGGTATTGCAATTAAAATAATAACAGTTGCACTGTCACAAAGGCTTGCTCACAGCATAAACAAGTGATGGTCGCCTCTCTGTGATTTCACACTGATCCCACCTCACTAGCCATTTGAGCATCCTGTGATTTTCCACAAAGCTACTCATGACAGGCAGAACACTAGAGACTCTGAGGCTCTTCCGGACCCCATGGCACAAGGGGTTAAGTCAGGACCAGGGTGAACACAGTAGAGAAACATAGGTATGAACAAGAAACTATCTTCTAGCTTAGCATCTTAATATCTTTTTCACCTTTTTTCTGCATAGATGTTCTTGCAAAATCCCAGTTAAAAGACAGAAGGGATTAACCATACCTGCTTCCAGGGCCTCACTTAGACCCAGGCAGTACCTCTAGTTACCCAGTTTGAGCCATAGAGTATGTCAAGAATGTATGTACCATCATGCACTGGGAAGATGTGTGCTTAATTGGCTCAGCCAGAAATATCTCTAAATGAATATTGCCAAACAGTGTATGGTTTTCAACTGGCAGTTAAAAACATTTTAATATTTTTTAGATCTGGAGTCGTCAGGAGAATAATAGAGTCAAAGAAATTCCAACTCAATGCATTCATGGCATCATGTTTAATTGCAGTGAGCTGAATAGTGCAAATTACCCTAATGATCACTTTCAATTTAATTGCTCGGCTACCTCTGTATTTTTCAAATAACTGAGGTTGTAAAGTTTTCTGCTTCTTAACTAAGTTCCTTTTTTGGTGTCAGTTAATGTTATGCCTTATTAAGTCAATACGGTGGTTTCGTGCCAGTTTTATTTCATGTTTAACAGACAAGTCATCTCTATAGGGTACTGTTACAAATTATGTTATAACATTTCATGTCTATTTGCTAACCACAAACAGTCTCTCTGGTGAAACAAAATGCATTCAACTATCTTTATTTTTGCTAATTTCACTTTTCTGTGAAAAACCCCTTCTGATGTGGAGAGCACAGCTGCAAAGGATGAAGCCAAGAGGAGCCCAGAGAGAAAACAGCAGTGCTGGCAGGAGCCACTGGATGGAGACCGCACTGCTCCCGGAAACCCAGCCTGTGGGAAAGAGACTCCCAGGCTCTGTTCCCCTCTCCCTGCACCTGGGGCAGGGACACGGCTCAGCCACTGCCAGCTTCTGCCCCCACTGCTCTAGAGCTGCAGCCTGGGGGAGGCCAAGACAGCTGTCCAACAAGGGCATGGATGGATCTACGCCGCCAGTGGGCAAAAGCACCATCCCTCAGCACCAGCAGGCTCCCCAGCAGCCTACCCATAGAGGCTGTGCTCGTGCTCTGGAGCAGCAGGCACTGAGCAGTGAGTTACACAAAGTGGTGCCAACAAAAACCACGCTGCAGCTCCACTTCTTTGATGATGTGGATTGTGACAGTCCTGCTCTTTGTGATGAGCCCAGGAGGCTTTCAATGCTTTCTTTTCTTGAGCACAGGGGTGGCTTGAAGTATTCACCTGGTAAAGCTGGTTGCTTTGGCCTTAGGGTATATATTGCTTGTAGTGTTAGGAGGGTGGTTAACATCAAACTGGGATTATGAAGGGAGTTGTCTTCTGTTTGGAGATTTGTTTGGGATACAATGAGTCTTTACCAACTTCTTCTGCACTGTCCTTCAATAGAAGTCAGCTGCTTTAAATACTGTATTTTTTAAGCTTTAAGATTCCCAATATGGTTCTTTGCAATGTATTTTCCATATGATTTTGTTTTAAACATCAAGTATGGCCTTATGGCCAGAACAGTTTCTCATCTCTGCAAACATGTGCATGTAAAATAACCCCCACAAGGTTCAAGCTCTCAATGGTGTGCAAAGTTGAATCATTTTACTGGAAGCAGGGAGAGACAAATGGAAAGAACAATTTTAAGCACATTCTGTCACTGCAAGGAATGAAGTATGTGTTGGGTATAATTCCTATTTATACTTGTATTCTAAAACAGTCCAAAGTCCAAGTTAGGTTTGCTCTCCTTACTGCAGTGGAACAAAGTGCTCATCCCATATGGGGACTGGATGCCTCGAAGGCATTCTATTACTCCAAGCAGCCTTCCCAGGGAAAAGATGTGTCTCCACTTCCTGAAATCTGAGGCACGAGTGCCGAGTGTCGATGCTGCAGTACTTCAACCCGCAACAACCAGAGAGGTGTTTGCTGGAACCCTGTGGCATGCAGAGTGACATGTTAGACCCTAGCATTGTATCACCTCTATATATTGTCTCAAAAATTGCTGTCCACAGCTGCAGCTGTGGTTTCATGGTGCTGAACAAAGCATCCCCAAGGAACTGTGAGAAAGGCCTGTTCTCCATGCAAATACCAGGGATTAATTAACATTGCATATTTTAGCTGGTGTGACTATATAGGACAGCATAGGTGTAGGCTACTGGGGGTAAAGAGTGGCTTATTCTGATTTCTTTGCATTTGATGAAAATAAAAGAAGTTTAAGCAAAGTCAAAATACAGTATTACAGCACTTTGTGCCTGTGTATAAGCTCTCATTGGCTCGATCAGACTCATTAAAACACTCAATAGCTACTACACCGATGGAAACTACTGTGTAGGTAACATGATATGCTCTTTCATGGAAGGAAGATCTTAGGAAATGATCTACCAACAATTGACCAGACCTGCTACAAAATGCCTCTTACAGGATCATAAGACCAACTAAGTGGTCAGAACAGAGGTTCACCCAGCCCAGCAAGATAAGCACTGCCATTACTCACGCTGGAAGCCAGGGAATGGTACAAGACTGGGGCAAGTGCACAGGGATGCTTTCCTATCCTCCAGAAATTTGTGTATGAGCTAGAAGTGAGTATGTAATAGCTCTTGATGTATTTCTGGCTCATGAACGTGTAAAGTTGTCACTTGAACCCAAGCAGACTTTCATACCTGCAGCATCCTGTGCCAGGTTTATTTGGGGTGGAAAGATATTGAGGGTGGAGTTCTCATGTCATGCACAGAATTAAAGGTTTTATTTGACTTTCTACAGTTGTCAGCAATGAGATCCAGAGAGCTGCTCAGTCTTCTTGCAAACATTTTCTATAACCAGATGTTCTAAGTGACCTGTGATGAAATATTTAGTAATAGTAATAGTATATGCCAAGCTTCTGACACAGTGTCTGCAACTATGTCTGCCTTCAGCGGTCCAGGTATACCAGAAGAGCCATATTTTGTGCTGTAGTGATTCGCCCTGCATTTCTGTGCTGTGATTTTTCCCGTCTGGCATCCTTTATTCATAGCAGCAGCTCTTCTTCTCTTCCAAGATTCTGTTTGCTTTTACTTTGTTCTTTTTCCTTTGAGGTTTCTCACCAGTTCAGGGAAGATAAATAGATATGGAGACAGTGTGGCACAGGGTGAGATGGAGCAAGCATCTGTTGTCATCAGCTTTTCTGATTTCATTGGAGACCTTGTGCTTTTCTTTAGCTGCCTTCATGCAACAAAAGCCCTGGAAAACAACGGAGCCTAAGGCTCATCAGCTGTACACAGGTGCTATGCCAGTGTGGATGCTGGGCTGTGCAGTCTCAAACTTTTTATTCAGGATGCAAAATTTGCAGGCACCAGAGGGAAAAATCTATGTGTTATTTCCTAAAGAGGCTTTAATGTGCTGCAGCCACCATCTGCCTACAGCTCATAAATTAAAACCAATTAACTGTACAAGACAGTCAAGTCGCTGCTTCCTGCTGGCATGCCTCCTCCCTCTTGTCTGGTACAGTCAAGCCAGGAGGAAGCAGCTCCTCTGGCAGGAAAAAAACCAAACCAGCAACAAAAATCCAAACTCCAACTCCCCAAAAGTGAAAGAGAAAAAAACACATTAGGGAAACAAATAGAAACACAGGAAGACAAGTCTTGTGACCCATTAGCTCTTTCGTTTGCAGCATAAATCATTCCGTTATGATCACAAATTTTGGGACATAATTGGACTTCATGTCTAAATCTATTGCCAGTGATTACAGGCAAAATGCCCTGAGCGGTGAGGCCTGCAATCCAGCCCTGTGTGGTTTGGGGGAAGGCTTCGGGGAGGGGGAAGGGAGCCTTTGCCATCACCAGAGTATTTTCCATGAGCAGTTCTGTAGCTGGAAACAGATGCTCCATGCTGCCGTCCAGCCAGCAAAGTAATGTAAAAAACATTACAAAGCTACCCTTCAAAGTGTTCTTCACTTTGCTCGTTGTCCAGCAATGGCTTGACCTCCTCCTTGCCCCTCACCGAAAGCCCATGGGGGTATCTCGAGAGTGTCTCTGCTCCATCCCTCTGAGAAGGGGAGAATGGTCCCCAAAGCTGCAGCAGCTCTCTCTTTTGTGGTTGAAGATGGGTACTGTTATTGTTTCCTACACTCAAGTCCTGACTGACCATTAGAACTACTGAAGGGCTTTTGGATCCCACTGGCAATTTTTCCCAAGCAAATGAGAACGCTGTGGCTTCAGGAATGAAAGGTTAAATTAATTTCCTGCCCAGCCATCCACCTGGGCACTGCTCTCTGCTGCCCCAGGGTGTTTTTGCCCTGTGCTGCTCTCTGCTGAGTTCAGTTCTTGTAGTAAGCCATGTTGTGAGGAACCTGGGAGTGTAAAAGCCCTGTCATCATTTTGATTCATGACCTTCCCCAGATGGAAAGGACTGGTCATGCAGGGCAGCTTGGGCTCGCATTGTGCCAGCCACTTCTAGTCAAGACCCAACAGATGGGTGCAGAGAGGAGGCCACTCAGTGGCACGGTTGTCCTTCAGGGGGAGGATGTCCCACCAAGACCCTGCTACAGCTGAGATGTTGGAGCTCTGTGTTTACAAACTCTGTTTCAAGTCTGTGAAAAACACACAGATGATTCAGGATGAATTTTTCACTGCTCTTGACACTTCTCCCTTGTGTGTGTTCCTGCACGTTCTGCTCTTAAGTGTGTTGATTCCCCAGGGTATTGCCCATATGCTGGACACATGGCAACTTGAAAGCAAACTTACATGGACAGAGATTGTTTACTGCTGGCTGCAATGTAGGCACTCTGTAATGTAACTTCTAAGTCTGCATGTGACCTTAGGAGCATGTTTCTGCCTCTGCTCTTCTACAAAGTAGCCAAGATGAGGTAATGCTGCTGTGGAGATGCCAAGTGAGAGGTAAGACCGCACAATGATAGGCTGTTGCTCCGCTGGGGTAGGGTTGTGTTTGCTTTTCTTGTACCAATTTTTGACTTGGAAACAAATCTTCCTCATATTCCTATCCTTGCATGCTTTCTGCAGCAGATCCTTAATGGTGTTTCAGATGCTGCACCCCAAAACCAGTGTGGCTGATCTTCCAACCCCCAAAGAGCTTGTTTTGCTTTCCAGTTCTGGTGTCCAGATACGCCTGCTACCTGCGTTGTGATGACATTTTTCTTGTTCTCTATTTCTGTTTTCTTTAAATGCAGAATTTTGAGCATCTAGGGTTTTCATGAAGCAGAAATCTAGTGATTTTTTGGTCTATGGGAAGGCATTCCCCATATTGATAGGCTTTTGAGCTTCAAACTGTGAAATTACTCTGTTCTTCCTCCCATGGCATTTTCTGCTCTTTCAGTAGCATACTTAAGGAACTTCCATGTCTAGCAACGTCTTACACAGAAAAACGTCTTGTTTTCCAGCTTATCTGCTGGGCTTTTTTAAAGTTTTGAATCTTTCTTAGGAAGTGAGAGCAAGTGCTAGGTTTTCTTAACCATCACTTCTTTCACAATCACTTTTACTCTAGCTATGATACACTAACTGTCTTTCAAATAGTCTTTTACTAAATTTGCATAGCACACAATACTTTTCTTTCACAGAACTTGCATTTCCCTCTATTAACACAATATTTCCAGTCATCATCAAACATCCTCAACTCTCTAACAAGCCTTCCAAGGCTGTAAAACATGAAGGAGAGAGGATGGGAAGGGAGAGGAGAGGAGAGGAGAGGCGAGGCGAGGCGAGGCGAGGCGAGGCGAGGCGAGGCGAGGCGAGGCGAGGCGAGGCGAGGCGAGGCGAGGCGAGGCGAGGCGAGGCGAGGCGAGGCGAGGCGAGGCGAGGCGAGGCGAGGCGAGGCGAGGCGAGGCGAGGCGAGGCGAGGCGAGGCGAGGCGAGGCGAGGCGAGGCGAGGCGAGGCGAGGCGAGGCGAGGCGAGGCGAGGCGAGGCGAGGCGAGGCGAGGCGAGGCGAGGCGAGGCGAGGCGAGGCGAGGCGAGGCGAGGCGAGGCGAGGAGAGGCGAGGCGAGGAGAGGAGAAGAGAGGAGAGGAGAGGAGAGGCGCGGAGAGGAGAGGAGAGGAGAGGAGAAAAGCCACAACCATTTTTTGAAGGAAGCTCTTAAAACATTACGACTTATTTCACAGCTGCTGTAAGAAAGTGAAGAGAAAAGATGAGTATTAAAAATGAAAAGAGAGCAAGTGCCAGCACATGGAGAACAATTCATGCCTCTCAAAACCGGCTGTCTGCCAACTCCCAGCAGCACCTGAGGAGTGTGTCAGAAGTCCTCTCTAGGGAGGGCTGGCATAATCACTCATGGGAAATCCACTTCTGTCAGGGTGAGGATATCATGAAATTTCCAGACCCAGGCAGGAGAGAACCTTTGAAGGCCACCTAGTTCAGCCCTACTCTTTGCTGACATCCAACTAGGTTAGTTCTGGGGAAACTCCCAAGGAAGGGAAGCACACCCTGTTCCTGGGACTTGCTCCAGCACTGCAGTGCCTCCCGAGGAAAGGATTTTTGCTAATATAAAGAAAAATCTCCCAAGTCACAATTTGTGGTTCTTGTCCTCTTCTATATCATTTGGCACCCATGGGACCAGTTTGGCTTACAGCTCCATTGCCACTATTTTCTTACAGGTTTCTGCCAGGGCAGCTGATGGTTTTTGTGGTTCAGGCGACACCCAGCACCATTCGAGGCTTCAGGCCAAGACAAACATTTGGAGAGGGAATACTGGGATGCTGGTGATAGTGGGGTCACACAGCCCCACGGATTTGTTTGTTGTTTCCACTGCTGGATTTCCTTTGAAATCAAGTTATTGGGGGCTGAATCGAGTTGCTGAGGGGTCAATGCAGGACACGTGTGAGCACAGGGGAGAAGGTGCCCTATTCTTTCCACCTCCTTGAGCTCAGGCTCACCTTGAGCTGTCAGTCAGTAGAGAGGGGCAGGTTAATCTGTGGAGGTAACAGCCTCTTTCACGGACTGTAGAGTGGAGCAGGTGACCTCTTGTATGAGATGTCTAAGTTACAGACAGTATAACCAGATGAGATGACACCCATGTTTTGCCAAGCGTTTCTAACCATGTGGTTTAGAAAGACAGTGTTTTTATAACAAACGAAAGTTTAGATTTTCATCTAATCTAGATGCTTTCGGGAGTGGAGACTTCAAAAAAAAGTTCAGTATCAGGAACTATGATACAATTGCAAAAGCTGGCAGTGCTGTACTTCTGTTTGCCAGTGTTTTTAGAAGCCAAGTTGAGTAATGAACAGTGGCAGGAACTGCAACATTTTCCCCATTTTAGAAATGGTTGTAACTCTCTGTAATGTCCATTACAAACATTCTTTGGGAACGTTTTCTGATAGATTATTTTACACAAGCAGTTAACTGCTCCTCTCTGGATGAGTTCTGGTTTATTGATGACAAATTCAGAGCAGAAAACAGCTATCAGTGCCCACAAAAAAAAAACAAAGAAGCCAAATTATATGCAATTTACAGTAAGATGAAATATTTAGCTCTGTTGAACATATGTTAGTGATGAGGGCAGTGGATGTTAGATTTAATTGGATCCAGAAAAATGATGAATATTAGTCCCTCTGGAATTATTCCTGGTGAATCTCCAGGAAAATTCACAAGTATTTTAATGAATTAAAAGCAAATGTAAAAAAAAGGAAAGGAAAAAAAATCAACCAATTTCTTCTTTTAATCTCAAAGATTCCAGTTCCAGATCCTCACAGTAACACAGGTAATGCGCTAGAATGCCACATTCAAATGAACAAAAATAATGCCCAATGACAGCAGTAACTTCCTCTGGGTCTCTAAGATGCTAGAATTTATCTCTAGCATTCTGCAATGTTTTCCTTAAGCAGGACCAGCTGGATTGCTGGGGTAGGGCTCGGCTCTCAGATGCAGAAACACAACACCTGCCACAAATTAGCTCCAGACTCTGCTGATGGGTGCCAAAGGGGCTGTGTAGCCACAGCTGCCAGAGCAGACCACTTCTGGGAGCCAAGGGGACTCTTCTCTGCATGTCAGCTGCTTGTCCCAGCCGAGTCTAGGGGCTGTCCCTCATCCTCATAGCACTCCAGTGCAGGGATTTCTCCTGGTTTGCAAGCTAATGTATTAAGTCCAGCTTTTCACCCTTTTGGTGGTGTCAATGACATCCTTCTCTTTGGGCAGTTCCTTCTCTCTGTTTTTTGCCCAGGATATGTTCTTACAGAACGGTTTTACCCTTTCCATACTTCACATTTTCAAATTAGCGAAGTCAATTGCCCTTAGTATATAAACTTGCTTGAGGAAATCCAAGCCTGTTTTTCTGATCCTCCTGTATTTGCATGAAAACCAAATCCTTTAGCACTTTTAAAAGTATGTGTTTTGACAGATGCAAGAGAAGGTTTAATCTTTGTTCTCTGTTTCTTCTCTGTTTCAAGACAGATTAGCAAGACAGATTTTCATACCTCTCAGATCTTTGGAAAAAGAGGTTGTGTTTCTTTATACCGGTAGTCTGGAGATAAAACCCTAACAATTTACCTAGCAGTCGTGACCATCCTGGTGGTTTTCTTTGTGAAACATGAGAAATTGCAACTAAAAGCTGAACTGTGGAGAAGGTCTGGGGATAATTTTTTCATCTTAAAGCAGGTATTAACTGTTCTTATCAGGAATTTGCTGTAACATAACAGTTACATGGGGAACTATCCACATTGTGCATGAGGAAACAGCTTTTGGGCCCTCAGAATCAATTTTCATAATTATTTTTCTCTTCGGAATAGGGAATTGAACAGCCACTCTGTTCACTCTACACGGGTGTATAAAGAATCAACCATTCTGATGCCCAAAGGACATGATATGCCGTGCATTTTGGCTTCTACTCTTTGAGAAAAATGAGCCTGAAAATAGGTAAAGTAAATGGAGGCAGCACATGGTGGGCTGTCAGAGGGAGCAGCAAAAGAGTGTGGCATGTACATGGCAGAGGAGAAACAAGGTGACAAGGGGAAGAGCCAGCCGTGAAGATTCCAGAGTGGTCATGTCTGGTGTGTGGTGAAGATGGGTTTTGGGGCAGTGGAAAAAATGGTTTGTTACAATGCAAGAACCAAAGGAATTTCTGCCCGGTGTTGGGCTGGTTCGGGGGGAGATGGGGTGGAGGTCTTCTTTCTGGCACTGCACCAATGCCAAGAAGCAAAGAAGCCTACAAAAGTCAAGAGAAGAGGCGTTTGCTAAAGCAGAGGCATTTCTCTGCTATACGCTGAACAAACCAGCGGATCAAAACCTGACAGAGAGTATTGCACATTGTGCAGCAAAGAAGTGAATGTTCCTGCTCAAGCACTATGAAATGGGAGGTCACTGAGGGGCCAGCTACTTGTGGTGGGATCAAGGAAGAGATTTTAAGAGTGAGCAGATGGTGACATATTTTAAAGATATTATAAAAGGGGAATCCTTAGGGCAGATGTTTTCTCAAAGACACCGGAACACAGCACTGCAATGACAAGAAAATATGCAGAAAATGTGTGGTTACTAGAGGATGGCAGCAGCCAGATGGTTCAGATTAACTCAGCAATGACTGCTAACACAAAGTGCAGCAGCAGGTGGGTCAGGCCTCAGTGGAGCTGCAGCTGTTCAAGAAGCTGTGTATTCTCCATCCTCTTTACAACAGTGGAAACATCTGGCCGTGGGACTTCATAGAATCATAGAATGGTGTGCTGGTTTGAAAGCAAAACCAGTGAGAAACTGCAAGTCAGAAATACAAATTAATAGGAAAAACCAAAATAAATGCAACAGTACAAAAAGAAACCACTGACAGAGTCAGGATACATCCTGACACCCTGTCAGTCAGGGTGTTGGTAGCAGTCCAATAAAATGGTGGCTGCAGTCCTCCAGGAGTGATGGTTCTGTTGAAGCAGTGGTCCTGTAGAAAAGGTCTGGGCTTCACCTGAAGGTCCAGTGGTAGCCCTTGTCCTCTGGGAATCCAGTAGGTAAGGGCTGACTCTGGTGTTCGAAATCTTAGCTTATAGCCAGGATGGGATGCTTGGTTCCTCCCTCTGGGCAGAGCATCTCACAATGGGAGGATGTAATTTTATCAGTCATGTGGTGAGACTAGATGGCCCATTAGCAGGAGATATCCCCCAGAGGGAGGATGGGTCATAGGAGAGATAAGGAACCCTGCCCCACCTGGTTTTGACAGCTGGCCCATTAGCAGAAGATAGTCCAGACCGAGGAGGCAAGGGACACAGCCCCATCTGATTTCAACAGCTCATGAAGATGGTAATAGAATACACTGCAACCCAGGACAAATGGTTTGGGTTGGAACGAACCTTAAGGATCATCTAGTTCCAATCTCCCTGCCGTGGGCAGGGGTCCCTTCCACTAGTCCAGGTTGCTCAAAGTCCCATCCAGCCTGACCTCCCCAGGACTTCAAGGAATAGAGCATCTACAACTCCACTGGGCAACCTAATCCAGTGCCTCACCACCCTCACTGGAAAGAATTTCTTGCCTCCATCTGATGTAAACCTGCCTGCTTTCAGTTTAAAGCCATTCCTCCTTGTCCTGTCACTACACACACTTGTCAAAAGTCCCTCTCCAGCTCTCTTGTAGGCCCCCTTCAGGTACAGGAAGGCTGCTCAGGAGTCACCCCAGAGACTTCTCCAGAAAGAACAATCCAAACTCTATCAGCCTGTCTTCCAAGGAGAGGTTCTCCAGCCCTCTAACCATCTTCACGGCAGAGTACAGGTGGAGAATCCCTTCCCTCGCCTTGCTGGTCACACTTCCTTTGATGCAGCCCATACCTCACACTCTTCACTGTATTGTGTTAAACTCTTTAAAAAGCTCTGCTTTGGATGCTTAGGATAAACTTAAGCCTTGTTGTGAGAGAAATTGGTTCTGGTTGCATGAGAAAATGATGAAAAACTTGCAGTTTCAGCTGGTTCATGAAAGCAGATGGACCTTGGCAGGTTTGACATGTGCCACCCAGCAGGAAGAACAGGATGACATAAGCTTGCCAGCAGCCAGACAAGGGATCATGCATAATGAAGTTCTTTGATGGAGCAGCTGAGACCTGGACAGTGTTTGAGCTCATACAGTCACAGGCACAGTGGGCAGGAGGCCTGTGAAAGAAGGAAAGAGAGAAGGTGCAGACTCACTGGAGAAGTAGGAAGGAGGATAAGCTTGATGATATTTTTTTATCTGAAGACCTCTAAGAATGATAGGGAAGGGAAGAAATTGTTCAGAGAGGGTACTTGAGAGATTTTAGAAATAAACAAAGAGTATGAGCCTGTAGGTGTAAATAAGTGCTGCTCTACAAGCAAAGCCGTGTGATGGGGGCAGCCTCTGGCCCTGTCACAGAAAAGATGATGGTACTGGCTTCCAAGTGCATCTGGAGGGAGTGCAGACTCTTAGGATCGCCAGGTTAACAGCGTAAGCATTCAGGGTTTTGCCAAGCCCAGCACTGCCCTGTGGTTTGGTCAACAGGCACTGAAGCAGAGCAGGTTCCTGAAGACTGCTAGATACATTTAACTTGACTCCTCTCAGGAAGGTCTGTTTTATAAGTTTTCCTCTTGTACAGTGCAATTTTATCTTTCGTTTTTACTGTATAGGAACTATCTGCACATTTTGGAGAGAATGCTTGCCAAGAACAATTATTCCTGTTGCTTCAAAACATAAGAGACTTAGAAAAGCCTAAGAGTTTTCCTAGCTCTAGTGCTGAAAACGTGGCACTTCTGCAGAGACGATGTCCTCTCCGGAGACACAGCAGTGTGGGGGTGTGAACACTTCAGCAAGCAACTGGACTTCTAGGGCTCTCTCTTTGCAAGGTCATGAACGGGACCTGCTTTGCCTGAAACATTTCCTATCAACAGAATACTATTAATCATTAGTGACTGGCCAATAATTTTTTTTATTGGGTTGGCTGAGGGTTAGCGGTGAAAGTTCAGTCAGGCAACGGACTCATGAATGTGTTTTTAGGAAAAGATTTTATTATAGACATTTAAACGTGCTCACACTCTAATCCCTGTTTGGGGGTGAAAAGTGAACTTTAGATGAAGTAAAACATTTGAACATGAATGCGTGTCATTGACAGAACAAACTTGTTTGTAACTTGCTGTCAAAGTGTTGGAATACGATATGTTTTTTGATTTAGAGCATCTGCTGACTGATATTTTACAACTACGCTCAGTGGCTGAAATAAGAATTCAGAAACATCAGCATGAATACCATGAAATCCTGATATGGATACTTTAAAGTCCTATTATTAGCCTGTTCCACCTGCCTCCCCTTGGAGACCATGTGGGTGTTCTCTTTTCACTGCTCACCCTGCAATTTATTTTCATTTAACATGTGCCTTTGTGGTACGTCTGCTACTCCTGAAGCAGGTTCTCTACATCCTTCTGCATTTATCCCTCAGGTCTTTTCTGGTAAAATCTCACAGTGTGTCCATTGGTTCTCAGCAACTTACTTCAGCTTATTTTTTCTCCTTTGCTGTTTAGAGAATTATCCTGCAGCAATCTCACAGTGTGAGATTGATCAGCAATTCCATAGCTGATGTTTTCTGAGGGGACTTTTGTTCCCATCTTTTTTTAAGAGTCCCAGTTGAAGATTTGGACTGTAACTGTCAGGTAGGTTAAAAATTTCACTGGTGCTCTGGGCTGTATCATCTTGAATTACCTAAGGCAAAATGTGGGTTCGTCATCTTTCATTGTTACCAAAACCAAACTCTTCCCTGACTCACAGTGAAAACATTCTCCTGTTTGATTAGCTGCAGTGGACAGATAATTTAATAAGAAGAATTGAAGTAATTGCACTGAAAACAGGGCATTTAGGAGCATGGTTGGAAGCCTCTGCCTGTCATTTTAATTCAGAGAGCTGCCTGTCATCTCCTATCCATGTAGCCTGATGGCAGCTTGCAGGAAAAGGCAAAAGCTCTGTTGGTGTGCTCCCAGGGAATGTGGGGCATGGGGAAGGGAAGACTTGAACTTGAAGCAACAGCTCCCAAGGTGTTTCTCCACTTGTACCTGCCAGGTTTGTGCTTGGTGAAAGTAAACTGAACAGCTGGAAGATTTTGGCTGGGTCCAGGCCACTGCAGAGAGCCCTTTGCTTTTGTCACGGGGCTCTTTTGAATTCATTAGATTCCTGTCCTTGCTGGGCTCTCAAGCAGCTTTCTGTGGGAGGAGGAAGGGGCACAATACTTCTTACAGATACTTCTGTTTATCTCATTAGGGAAAACAAATGGCCAAAATGTGTTTTCATGATGATGCTGTGACAATGATTAAGGAAGTTAATGGAATCAGCATATTCACCCTTCACGTGGAACCTCTGAATATTTCTGAAGGAGAAAAACCCAGCCTGTCACCTCAGCCTACAGGTTGGAAAAATAATGTTCTACTTCTTTATAGATAATGTGATCTGAGCCAAGGTCTTGGCGTGTTCAAACAGTAGGACTGCTCTCTGATGGGTTTGCCATGTATAGAGATCTCTTCTATATGCACACGGATATAGTTACCTACATATAAATATATTTATATATACATATATTATTTCTGCATAATCAAGTGTATCTGCCCATGCTTATAGCTCTATACCTGACTAAGAAGTCCTGAAGATAACTCATGCCATCCTCCTCACTGTCATCTCCCACCCCAAAAGCAGGTCGTGGTAAGGTGGAGAGCCATGAACAAGACCTTTGTCTTCAGGTCTAGCTTTGTTGCCTGAGCCTGTCACTTACCTCTGCAGCTGTAGGACAAACATCTCCTGCCTCAGCTGCACTTTCCCCAAATGCTGCCTTGCTGCAGGGTGAGGGGAAGAGAAGGAGAGGAGGTTTTTGGAATTGCTGTTTGGGTAAAACCACAGTGACTTTGCAAAGAGGACTGGAGCACCCGATGTACCACAAGCCAAGCAATGCTGATCCGTGTGGGCAGCCACAGCAGGGTGATGAGGTGGTCACTGCTGGAACAGCCTCGATAATGCTCTGTAATGGCATGGCTGTGGTTTCTAGCGTAACACAAAGGTTTTCCATGGCTCATTTCCATCGTGGTCTCAAGTTTGTGATGCTCCCCTTGAGGGAGCACTGGTCATTTGTTGTGCTTCCCTGCACTGGTCATTTGTTGTGCTTCCCTGCTAGCCAGCAGATCACAAGGCTTCAGGCTGGGGAAGGTGCCTGTCTGTCAGGACATCCCCTGGACAAAGCAATGCTGCATGGTGAGGAATGGCAGGGGAAATTCCTTGCTGATCCCTACAGGAAGACAGCTCCCTTTCCAGGCTCCTGGGACAGCATTAACCTCCTAATTACAGTGATCTCTATAATTGCTGGGCCAAACCATTTGCCCTTCTAGCCACAAGCATTCAATTCACTGACTGTTCCTCTTCAGTATCAGTTACACACCCTCTACCAAAATCCCAAGCACTCAGAACTTGAGACAGGCTTTCTGGGGAGCTTTCCTCTAGAGAGAGAAGACTGGCTACTGCCATGGAAATTGCTTTTGCCCTTTATGAGGTACCTGCACTTAAGCACAGGCTACAAGGCTGTGTTGCTCCTGAGCAGCCCGGAGGAGATTGCACTGCTGGCTGAGGTGGTTCTAGTGATGCTTCCAGATATGCAGCACAAGAGAGGAAGCTGCTGTTTTACTACTGCGGGGAAGTTACTCTCCTTTCTGCCCACACCAGGGTACCTATGCCAGGGCAGAGGCACCCACAAGGTAATTGGAATGCAGAACAGGGTTGGCAGGAGGATGCTGCCACTATGGTTTCTCCTGCTCATTGTAGTGGAGGTTGTTCTGCTTGCAGAATGGGGTGGCTGGGGCTCCTGAAGGGATTGGGACACAAGCACCTGCTGAGCAGCAAGTAATGCTGCTGTGTATTTGTGTGAGATGTATCTTCCTCACCAATTCACCAGAGAAATATCCCTGTAGTTTGAGATTGATGTGTTTCACTTGTAAGGGAGAAACAACCGTTGATGGGGTTAAATGCCAAGGTACAGGAATGATGGAGGGCAGCTACTGAGATGTAAGACTCACTAACAGTAACTACTACCAAGATCCTCTTTATTTCAGTCAGTGTGCCAGTTTTGTTTTGGTCTCTGGCATATCTGAAAGGAGATGGTCTTTCAAGTCATTGTCTCACCCCAGGTGCCCATGAGATGTCAGACACCAAACGAAGGTTCATCATGGAATAAAGGATGAGAAGCTTGTTTTGTGCAAGGCAAGCAGCATTTGGAACAACAGACCTTGCCATAAATTTGGAGACCAGGACAGACTTTGTCCACTCTCGTCACTTCTTCAAAGCAGGAGGAGTCAAGAGAGTTGTGCTCATCTCCTGCCTCTCCCATTGCACTTGAGCAGTTGGTAGTGTGGGGCATGGCTGTGTTTTTTTTCTTCATGAGGCTATGTCAAGCCAGATGAACGGAAAAAATTATTTGACTTTGGATTGAAGTAGTGTAAAAAAGAAAGTCTGGTTTCTCACCCAGTGAAGCAGAATCAAACTAAGGTTTGGCAGGAAATACCCCTTCTGACTCCAGATTAAATGTGTAATTTCAAGAACTCTCAAGAAAAGAAACGAAGTGAACAGCTACAAGCAAAATGCCTGAGAGGAAGGCAATGGATGCCTACTTTTTTTCTCACTCTCAGGAGGTGAGAGTGCCATATTCACAAGCATTTCCATCCCTGGAGCCACCCACCTGCATCTGATGAGTGACCAGGTAATGGATATTTTGCACCTGTAAAGTGCTCTTACACTCTCCTCCAACACTGCTCACTTTGTATAAATGTCTTTATTAAATCCTATTAGCCTCAGTTGCATTGTAAAATATCACAAAAAGAAGAATTTTTGCTCCGATGTCTCAGACTGATGTTCATACAGTATGTTTAAGTATTACTCATAACTGTAGGTGAGTGGAAAGATTTTTTAAATAAATCATTACTGTGAGTATCAGATTTTCCTGTTATTCAAGAAAAGGGAACACTATCATCATTTCGAAGAAACTCTATTAACATTTGAAACCCATTGGGAGGGCAAGAAATAGTAATAGAAAACTAAGAACAACAGTTGGATTCATCTTTGAAAGAGTAGCTGATGTGTAGGCACAGGCAGAAATGCACACCTGCATCTCGTTTCCATGAGTATCTTTCTGGAAGTGAAGCAGTGTTACCGAAATTGCATTTCTTCTACGACATTTAAATATTCTCATTAAAGTTAATGAGCCAAAAGATGGCTGCAAGATGTTTCACTGAGCAAAGCTTGGGAGGGAAGGAAGGAAGGAAGGAAGGAAGGAAGGAAGGAAGGAAGGAAGGAAGGAAGGAAGGAAGGAAGGAAGGGAGGAAGGAAGGAAGGAAGGAAGGAAGGAAGGAAGGAAGGAAGGAAGGAAGGATTGATTTTTTTTCAGAGCAGTTATGTAAATCGGTAAGAGCTCTGCATTCCTCTGAGAGTGTTTTAAGCCACCATCACCTGACTATGATGTGCAGCTTATATAAAATACACTGGTCAAACTTGGGCTTTGTTGCAGTCACTTATATCAGAGGAAATTCCCAAGTGACAGAGTTGGGAGCTGTGTTTGGATTGGAGCTACCTCTGGGGTTGATGTCTAAGTCACAATCCACTTTTTCTGAATCTGGAGTTCTAGGCAAGGAAGATAGACGGGGATGTGCTGTCACTCTTGCATGAACAGCTGTTACCACAGAGAAGTCCAGCAAAGATATCAGCCCTGGACTTGGAAAAGCAAGGAGATAATGCATAATGGTGAGGAGGGAACTGAGAAGGAGCTCAGCAACCTATAGGACCCAGCACAACCATTCTTATGTTTAATTCTGATGTTTCTTTCAAAATTACATTCACAGTCTTTAATGAATCAAACCCAGCAAGTCGTACAGTAAACATTTGTCACATGAATGTTGCTTCCTTATGCTCCATACACACCTGCTCTGTTTTTTTCTTTTGTTTTGATCACGAACTTGAAGCGGGGTGGAGAATCATTTTGTTCTGTGTTTGAATAACACCCTACCAAGCTGTGCATTGGTCCATGCCTAGAATTTTTAAGCATTTCCTTGATATAAATAAACAGGAATAATCTATACTTCTCAAAAGGTAAGTTTGATGTTCCTGTAAACAGCCTAAGTGAGAAACAGAAGAGCTCCAGCCTCACAGGCTGTGAGAATTAGCCAGATGCACTGTATAAGAAATACCAACAAGTAACAGCCTAAATAGTTACAAATTCTGTGATACAGATTTTAAGCACCATTTGCTTGCTAAAAACATGGCTCTGGATAGCCACTGACGCTAGGTGAGATAAAGGGTGAGGTACAGGGGAAGAGGGTGCTGTAACCAAACACAGGTAAAAGTCTAAGCAGTGTCAGCACCTACATCCACCATGTGCTTGTGCCCATCTCTTACATCACTGCTGCATTTAATCCAGCACAACCTGCTAATGGCTGCAGGACACAAGGACAGGCATCTCTCACTTCACATCCTCACAAGACAGTACCTTTGTGTCGTGCTTGCAGAGCTCTAACCAGATTCATCTACTGTCCATGGTGGCACAGCATTGTAGATCTTCCTCCACAATACTGTCTCCCTTTAAAATTACTTTACACATTCTGGCAAGGACTGTGTGCTGGCAGGATACATCCGGCACGGGGATGCTGGTGGATCACAGAATGCTCGGGTTTAGTCTTAGGTGTTTTCCCCACAGCAGGGAGATGGAATTTTCCGTTTCATGCAACAACACAGGTATCTTTCATTCCATCCTTGCTGCAGGGAAAGAAAGGTTGATACATATATCCTGTTGAGGATTGTGTTGTCCATGGTATGTTACTCTTCAAAGAAAAACCTGAGTTTAGTGTTCAGGAGGCAGAACTGCTGTGAGATCATATGGGGAACTGGAGGATGATCTTTTCCTTTGTTGTATTGAAAATTGTTCTGCACAGCTCTTCAGAAAAAAAGACCTAAATGCCTTTTCTACAAAGACTGAATAAACACTATAGATTTTCCTGCTGATTTTAAACATGACAGGAATCAAAGATAACTGTCCCTGAATGAAGGGAAGACCACTAAGCCGAACTGAAGTGAGGAAGAGAATGTGATTTTGCTAATACCCTACACGTATTGATGTCAGTCCATACCAATGTACAGATCTCTTGGCTCAAAGGCAAGAATATTTATGTGTATAAGAGTCCAGCTGAGGATGGATGTGAGTAACCCAGCAAAAGCCAAACAATACACCTGTTCTTTCCAATGTTTGCCTCATCCGTGCTCCCAGTCACTCTGATGATTTTGTAGGACAGAAAGCTGGTTATGTGCTCTGCCTGGCAACAGTGACAGGCAAGGGTGAGGCTACCCAATGAGTCAGAAGATGCTTGCAGGAGTTAGCTCTGGCAGCCAGTCCTGCTGCAAAGTCACATCTCTTTTATGCATCTGCCATTTATGTTGCTGGTAACCGTGCAAACCCTTGGCAGCCCCTTAAGTGTATCAATTTTGTAAGTATGAGTAGTTCAAGGATTTCTGAAACATACAAGAGCACCTTGAGGCTCAGGTACTTTGGCACCTTTCTCTGTGTCTGATTTCACATATATTACGAAGAAGAACAAGAAACCTGAATTTATTCTTTATGTGGTGAGTGCAAGTGTAAATGTGGTGGGGTGAGCTCAGTCCAGAAGACCAGCAGTAAGGATCAGACTTCAGTCTGGAAAGGGCAGTAGAACACTTGTTCCTCTGGCCCAACCCTTGACAGACATCAACCTCACATCACACCCACGGCTACAACTGTCCAGCAAACTGCTTTTAGCAAACTCTTTGTAAATGTGCAAAAGTCACAAATACAAGGTACCACAGGAATAGAGGTGGGATCAGGGCACTAACATTGGGTTCCCCCAGTGGTTTTTCTATACAAAGATAATTTAGGGGTTGCTGGAGACTATAGGTCCAGGCTCTGCCTCAGATAAACATCTTCCTCTCCCTAGGACAGTCCCTTTTGGGTGGATGCATTATGCTAGGACTGCTGTCAGGAGTTGTCACATTTTCTTTGGAGTGTTTGAGGGTTCTCCGCTCACCAACATTTTTGCAATCACATTGCAGATTAAATGTTTCTTTTAACTTGCCAATCAAGCTAAGATAATATATTGCAACAGAGAAGAACATGTTCTTGAGTGTTCCTTTTCAATGTAGGGGTCAAGTGCTCTTTGACCTTGGCTAAACATGGATTTTTACTATGTCCTACGAAATTTAAATACTGGCAGCAGTATCTTAGATAAAACGATTCTTATTTGGGGACATACCTTATCTTTGTCCTCCTACATGTCTCCTGAATCATTCTATTTCAATCTGCTCTACAGTGCTGCATTTACGTGAAACCAGTCCTAAAATTCAGGCTGACACCTCCTCCCCCATGATCCTTATCTGGATACAAGGGACAATTATCTGTCTGATGGTTTCAGCAGAGCTAAAGGCTCAAGTCTTTAGTGAGTGTATTTATATGAAGAAAAGAAATTGTTCTAGGGCACTGGTTTCTCAAAACTTGCAAGTGCCATCCCTTCAGGGTAGCGTTATTTCTCATACAGCATGTGTAATGGAGTTGCACTGAAACTACATCCTAATCCCTATGTTAAGTCTTACAAGATTTATAGGTTTGGATAAACAGTGTTTGATATCCCTTTGTAGTAGATTCACAGGGTATTTCATAAGAAATAACAAGTGGGCTCCTATTCCTTCTCTAGAAAACTTTGATCCCCATCGTAGAGTTGGCTAGGAGTACAGAAAGCAGGAGATTTATGGGTGATAAAAGGATGACATCATGTTTCTGGACTGCTTCCCATGTCACTGCTGTCTGTAAAGAAGTATGTTTTAGGCAGAACTGCTCTTCTGCCTATTTCAGTGCCCTTGCCTGCATCTAAGGAGGGGATGCATCACAACCAAATCCAGGCCCTGGGGCACTTTATTTCCGCTGCGCACAGCTCTTCCCTCCGTGCTGGCAGGGCGAGGCACAGGACAGCCCAGAATGGCCACTGATCCATCTGTAAGCTGACAGTGTTTGGGAAGGGGGTCAGGTTTTAAGTGTTTGCTGAGACAGCTGTCACCTAGTACTTGCCAAGTTCTAGCAAACCTTCCTACAGCTGGGCTTTGCCTTCCAGCTTTGCTGCTGTGGCCAGTGACTTAAGGGTGTTTGTGAACATGGTGGGTAGCACTAGGATCTTTCCAGGATTGTGTGTTTGCCTTCGGCTGGCTGAGGGGAGCAAGGTGACCAAGGTGTGAAGGAGGAGGAGGGAGGAGAAAGGCTCTTCTGCTGCTCTTGGACCTCACAGCAAGGCTCTGCAGAGGCACAGCAAGGCCACTAATCTTTGCACACAGAATTGCCCTAGCCAAGGCCCCTGTCCCCAAGGGTGGCATCAGCTTAGTGGCATGCATTGCACAGGAAATGAGACCCTGTCTTGCACTCTCAGTGTGCATTTAGCAATTCCTTGCCGCCAGATCTCACCAGCACTTGCAGTAACCGCTGATAAGCAGGTAGTAGTGTAGGCTTTTACAAACAACCATAGAGATTGCGGCGCACGAGACAAGCAAGTCACGGCGGAGTCCCCGTGCTCAGCCCCAGCACTACTGGTATGTAGGGGTGGGGGGTGTTTGTGTGTGTGAAGATCCAATTTTGATCTAAATAACTGTGTGCCAGGCATTGGGCACTTTCTGCTTGTGCTCACAGGAAACTCCTCCTGACGGTTGGCATTGTCAGAAAATGTAAAAATTGTCAATGTGTTTAGAAACACCATGTCTGCTCTCCTGACACAGAGAGTGTTTGTGGTATCAGAAGGAGTGTCACACGTTGGGAAGCCTTGAAACCAAAGGTGGCCACCAGTTGGAACTTTCAGGCTCCAGCAAAAAAAAATAAATTGCCAGTTAGCTCCCATTAACCCTCCTTTCTCAATTAATGGCCAGTTTGTGCATACTTCTCCAAGTGTATCAGCCTTTGGGAGATTATGGTACTGTTACTTCACCCTTCTATCATCTAATACTTCTTCTCTTCCAGTGTTTTTCCCATTGTGATGCCTGCTTTAAAGTATTTGTGGTAGCAAAAAAAAAAAAAAAAAAAAAAAAATTCTCACGGAGAACACATTTAGAAACTTGAATGTCATATATATTAAACTCGGACAGTGAAACCCATGGAATGCAGGGCTTTCCAAGAGAAAAATGTGGCCTGAGCTATGGAAAATTAGCTTCCTTCCAGCTCTCTTAAGTTCTGCAGCAACCTTTGGAAATCTGCAGACTGCTCAGTGGATGACCAGCTATCTGCAGAAAGTCCCATGAAGGCTTGCCATAGAAATTCCAGGCATTTCTGAGAGAACTGAACAAAAAGCATCTGTCTGAGCTAGTGCATAACCTCTTTTGATCTGAGTTCAGATATGAGGTTTTGTAGTGGTTTATGTCAATCAGAGGGTATGAAACTATCATAAAACATGTCAGTAGATAATAGTAAATTTATTACATCAAAGTCAATAGCATATAATGACTTAACTCTGTGGGACTGCATCAAGAGCTACCCAAATATTTTTAGCACTTATAAAGGAAAGAGACTTCAGGGTGGATCCCTTCTCTGCTATGTATTTATGTCTGCTTTTATGTTTTTGAGGCAGAAGTGATGAACTTTGTCCTCTTGCAGAACATTAAGATTATCAATAGGACTAGATGAGAAATCTCCAGCCAGATATTAATGTATCAGTGTGACATATCAAAAATATCAACACCACTCTGAAAAAGGACATGCAGGTTTTGTCTGTCAGTGTTTTTGATCACTCTGAATTGGAGCTGCTTCAGAGACAAAACAAAGTGCCAGCCTTTCAGCAGGTGTGAGTCAGCACTTCTCTATCAGCATCACAGAGCTGCTGGGATCATAATGGAGGGATGTCAGGTGGTGAACTGCACCATGTCTCATAGCACCTGCTCAGGTGTTTCTTCTAGCAGTGTTTCATATTATGGAAATGACTTGGTGAACCTCAGTCATCATAAATGTATCCTCTCCTGGTCCCCCTCTCTGCAACTGTGATGGTGCCACCTATACAGACCTCCTCTGCAGGGGTGGCCTTGCTCCCATTCCCACATCAGTGGCTGGCACCACTTCTTCTTCATCCCAGGATGCCCAAGTGTATTGGAGTGGAAGCTAGTGTGAGAGAGGAAGATCAGGACAAAATACGTCCTGCCCCACCAGTGTTGCAGCCACACCTGTAGGGGAAGGTTTGCCCATACTGTTTCTAAGCCTCATATTCCCTCAGAAACGGGGCTCGATGAGAATCACCAGGTCCAAATACATCACCTGCCATGGTTTGGATGCTTGGTCATAGTTAAGTGTGAAAGAAAAGAGAACTAATCATTGTCTAAAGGCTTAGTGGTTTCATCCCACTTAAAATCTTTGTTCACAGAAGAGAAGCTGCTCTGTCCTATGGACAGACACAGAGCAGAATGGGCAGAGATGTTCATTGCCTGGACTTCTGTGTTCATCTCTAGGGTGGGTTATGTTTAAACAAGCCTGATGCACATTGCAGAAGTGTCTTGAAATAGTTTCCACTACTGCAACTTTTTTCCATACTGTTAGCCTAGTGAAACATTTAAGAGTCAATGCTCTCAATTGTTTGTCAGGGTAAACAGCTCATAACATTTCCTACAGGAGGGACAGTTTTTTTAGATTTAGTTTTATTTATCTGGTACTTGTAAAGATGTAATTTGTTTTCCTATTGTTTATAAGATTTCTTGTTAAGAAGAAAAAGGTTTTTATTCACACATTTGCTTATTTGAGTGAATGCCAAGGGAAGGCACAAGGAATTTACTAGTAACTATGATGCAGTATAATTTCAACAAGCTGCAGGTCTTTCTAAAAGACAATAAAGACCTTCAAGCAGGTCAGTAAATTAAATAGATACTGGGTGCAAAGCCTCATGGTTCAGGACTTTAGGAGGAAAAGCATCTTGCACTACAGAATGTTAACTATCTGCTTGCTCCCGAAGTAACTTGCCATTTAGGAAAGGATATGCTTTTATCCATTTCTGAAGATTATATGGATTTCAAGTTTTGAAATAATGTGACATACGGGCTAAGAAACACACTTTCTGGGGAAATTTTTCTGGGCATGATTCCTTTGTCTTTCATCTGCAGGAGCCTCCTTTCTAGTTAGCAGCAATGCTTTCTGATGGAATGCGTGTGACAGTGAGTCACACTTGGCCAGATGTGATAGAAGCACAATAGTGGTGGTAGATCCAGAGGTGTGGGTCTGATGTAGGCTTGAAACAGAGACTGCCCTTTAATGACCTGACTGCAGGTGAATATTTGATCATTTGAGCAGCTGATAAAGGATGGGGATGCTGATCAAGATAGATAGGTACATTGAGTGATGGACTGATTGACTTCTCTCTCTATAGACACACAAGATATTGTTTGCAGACAGGATCTGTAGATTTATTTTGAAAGAGATGCCCCAGGGTATTGGACCTATTCCTGCTGCATGAAATCCTGTCCTGACTGGTGTAGGGAATGTGACAGGATGGGATGTTGAGCTCAGGTTTCTGCACAGACGAGCTCTGCCAGCACAGCCACATTTGGGGATTTTGAAGGAGGAGCACACCCTGCAGCAATAGTTTTAGGCAGGCAGTGCTGACCATGCCAGCAGAGTGCCACTGAGGCCGCACAGTGCTCCATCCAGGGAGCAGGGTCCAGCTGTCCCAACAACTGGTAGCGTTGTACTTGCGTCAGCAGCACTTGACATCCTTGCAGTGGCATACATTCCCAGGGCAGGTCTATTTGGAAAGGGCATTTCTTTATGCTGCTGAAATTATCTGGGACCCTCTGACTCAGTATGTCTTCTGAGGAGAAGTACAGAGGAAAGGATATGAGTACTGATTTACATACTGTAATTAGAATATGAGCCACAGGATGCAGTAGCTCTTGTTAGGTGGTCAGACTTCATTGCCGTTGCTTCTGCAGGATCTCCTTTTCCCAATTCTTACGTTTCCCAGTATGCTCACCATTACTGGGTGAGAAGATGTAGGCAAACTAGGAAAACCACACCTCGGAAATGAAGGCCCCTAATAAATTGAAAGGGCAGCTCAATTGGGAATGCTGATAGCAGTATCCAGTGAACACCCGCTCTGCTGGACACTCACCGTCACTGCTGGATGCTGAGAAAATCTGCAAGGCCAGCCAGTGACCATGGCTTGTGCATATGGAGACCTACTTAAAGACTAACCATGGCAGGGAGTTGCTTCCCTTATCCACTTGTACAGCTCCTGCTACCATTGATAGTGCTATAGAAATTTCAGGACTTTTACTGTGCTTAGTGTATTCATTCTATATTTTTCTTCCTCTTCAACACTATGGGGAATAGATTATTCCTGTTTTGGTTTTGGTTTGCTCTGAACAAATTGAGTGTTTTTGCTTTGGAAAGAATACTGCATCTTCTGTTTTCTCTGATTGTTAGCATTAGAATTAAGTCTGCAAGCCAGCTGTTTTCCATTAACCCCAGTGCTTCCTTCCTTGTCTTTCATGTCTGCTGGTGAGTCACCCGGAGCAGAGGCATAATGGAGGTGAGTCGCAGGGTTGTTTGTAAAACATGTGTTGGGGATTCCTAAACACATCCTACCTTTGCCATCCATTTGCAAATGATTAGATGAAATGTAGAGCATTTCCTTACAAAATAAAATAAAATTGAAATAAATCCCAGATGAGTCGTAAATTTCATTTCTATTAAAAAAAAAAAGAAAAAAAAAGAAAAAAAAAAGAAAAGGCTTTGAAGAGGTATTCAGGGCTGCCTGTGCTATTTGTGTCAGGCACACTTATTGTATGCTCATTTGCTGCATATTGGCTACCCTCAATTTATCCTTTTCAGGTATTTCCAGCCATTGCTGGATCTCCATTATACCACCTCTGAGATGCCCCTTTGCATCCTCCCTGACCAGCACATCATGTGCAGCTTTCTTCTCCCACCCTCCCTGTTCCTTCCAAGAATTCTTTTCAAGCACTCTTCTGTTCTCTGCTTCAGCCAAAAACAAAGTCACAAGCTTTGGGCTTGGTTTGAAGAACTCAAGCACAGCTGCCTTGGGTGGGGTTGGAACCCAATGACCTTTACAGCGAAGAGCTGCAGTTCAGAGGTAACGTTTTTTCTACTGCATCTTAATCTCCTGTCCTGTCCTGTCCTGTCCTGTCCTGTCCTCTCCTCTCCTCTCCTCTCCTCTCCTCCCCGACTGTTGAAAGTAACTAGTAGGATAAGTGGATCAGGCTTTGTTTTAACTCTCCGTACCTATCCCAAACCTATTTTCAGAGCTGGCTGCAGGAAATCCTGTCACTTAAGGACCATTTCTATTGACTTGGGGTTTTGTGCTGACATTAACCTTTCATTTAAAAAAAGGTATTTTCCATCCCTGGTGTGTTTTAACTGATACGGCTTTAGAGAGCAATTGCACACATTCAGCCTTATTTTTCTGTTCTTCTTGTGTAGAGTAACTTCTCTGGTCACTTGATCCCCCCAGTAACCTTGCTTAGCACTACTCCAATTAAATTTACTCTTTACCAAAAAATTGTGCACAGCAGTACAAATTGGGTGTCGCAAGAACTTTGTGTGATCTCACTGGTTCATAAGTCCTTGCATTCAAAATATCTGTTTCATCTTGTGATCACATCTGCTGTTCTTATGGATGCACCACATTTCTGGCTTGACATCACCCTAAATAGTACATTTCAGTCTGTCTCCTCCACCATCTCACACAAATGAACTCCTGGGATATAGCAGAGATCCTTCCTATTAGACATTAAGTATATGACTTTGTACTTTTAATTTAATATCTACTGTTCCAGACTTCAAGGTCATCCAGTTTTTTCCCAAAAAACATTGCAGTCCTTGCCTCTTGGCAGTTCCTTTCTATGTTGCATTAGCAAAAATTTCATTAACACATGCAAGACTGTAGCAGGTCATTCAGGTAATTTCTGAAAGTGTTGCTATGAGATCCAATAGTTTCCACTGGATGAACTCCACCCATCCCTTCCAACATAGTCTGTTCTCTGCTTTTAGTCTGTTGTCATGTGCAGCTATCCCCACAAGAAATGCAGTGGGAAATGTTTTCTCGAGGTCAAAAAGAACAGGTCTTTTGCATTTTCTTCTTCCAGAAAGCAGTTGTCTTGTACCCCAAAAATCATGTTAGCCTACTAAATACAATTTAGGTTTAATTGCCTTTTCTTGTCACAGTGCCTTTAGTTACTTTGGCTTCACCCTTTTCCAGCTGTAGATTCTCCAGGCTCATAGGGGAAGGAATGTATGTGCCATCGACATTTCATGCATTATCTTCTTTCAAATTTACTTATATCCTAGTTTTGGGCACCTGCTCTCTCCAACTAGAGAGTTGTTCCCATCTTTATTAAAAACGCAGGTTGTAGGATTTTTCTAGATTATCCCCCATTTCAACCTTCTCCCCTTTGCCCATCAGCCTCACTGTTCAGTCCTTCTACCTTCTATACATGGCAGAAAAAAAAAAATTAATTTCTTTACAACTACTTGCCTTTTTAATTTCTATACTTGTACTTTCTGAACTTTTAACCATAAGCTTTCTTATTGACTAATTCATCTTTCCCATGCCCTACAGACTGTGCTTACTCTTAACACCCTTTTTTATGGTAATACTAATTTCTGTGCTGTCATTTTATTCAGTTAGATATGCAGTCCTTCTGTATAATTTTTTTATTTAAAACACAATCTGAGAGTAGTTTTTGTATTTGTGTCAAAAAAATTTCAAACTTATGCCTGGAATACTTTTCATTTTACTTCATTTTGTAAAAACAAATCTTCACCTTTTTTGCGGTTTGAGGTTTTCACTGTTATTCATACCAGTCTTGGCTGATTTCTTACAGTAACACTGACATGCAAATGCAATAAACATCAGTTAAGTACAGCTTAATTGAACTGATCAGCTGACCATTCATAAGAAAAGTACAGAGATAAATGTGATTTTATAGGAGGTAATTAGGGTTGCCATACAGTATGCAGGTTTCACTGCTTCATCCTTTGATAGAGAGAGATTTAATATGGCAAGTATTTTGGCAGACACTACTATTGTTGCTTATTAAAATGATCTAATCCTAAAGTCAAACCTCCTTTTCAAAGCATTGCATGTGTCTGTTCAATTTTTGCACAGCTTCTCTCTTAGTGTGTTTTTTTTCTCCTCCTAGGGAAAACATACTAAAAATGCATTCATTCTTGACCTCACACCCCTGTCAAGTCTGGTGAGCACCTTCAGTGGCCAGTGCGAACAGAGGCAGAGCCCTCTCTGGCACACCTCTGAGATGGTATGGGAGCTGGCAGCCTTGGCATCTCGAGGAGATTGGCCCAGAGCCGGCTGGGGGCCAAGCAGGTTCTGAGCAGGGGGGCAAGGTGGTGATTCCCACAGGCGGGGGGATCGCGTGGCTCCAGCAGGAGCATGCTCTGCAGTAGTGGTGGGGACACCTGGATCAGAGCTCCAGCAGCAAATGGCTTTGCTGGTGTCAGCACTTTGAAGGGGCTGGGTGCCTCGCTGTGAACGCAGGGCACTTTGGCACGGAGGGAGAACTCCTCCTTCTCTCTGGGATGCTGCAGCAGCTTTATGGGTGGGTTTCCCTGTTGGCTGGCCTTAGCGACACCCAGGCCAGCACCTGTGGGAACAGGGCACTCCTTCCTGATGCCCCAGCAGTGGGATGAGATGCAGCAGTCCCATGGGCTGCCCCACTGTAGGACCTGCATCCAGCAGGGCTCTTCTCTAGCTCATTCAGCTCCCTGTGCTGGGCACCGGAGGAGGGATCTGGTGTCATAGGACTTCCACCAGCCTGCCCTGATACAGGGAGTCGTGGAGACTCTTGCCAGCTTTTGGCTACAGTAGTCTGAGCTGTCACTTTTATCCTTATCTTACATCACTGTGGTTTGGCCCCTGTTTTTCTGTGCATGGTGAGGAAAAAGAAGAATAAATGTCTGGCAGGCAACCTTGTTATCTATTGCACATCAAGGGTGAGATTTCTGTAAGGCAGGAACCCCACAATGGAGTTGATTTCTGCATATTTGCTCAGATAGTGCATGCACTTTTTCTTTTATAAGTCCTCTAGCTTATGATAACTTTTAATTTACTTCAGATCACACAGTGGGCAAAGTACTTTGAAATATACACCGAGCAATACAAAATTAAAGTGACGGAATAACAAAACTGGAAAATCCAAAGGCCACAGGTGTGTCTTTATTGAAAGCAATAGGATGCTCCTTCAGCTCTAGCTGCTGTTCTTTTTAAGGGCATGAAGGTGGGGAGCTGCACCTGAAGGATGGTGCAGAGCCAAGCCATGGCTTGGTGTAACTGAGCGTGTATAGAAACCAGCCCATGATATGAAAGATTAGTGCAAACTTCCCTCTCCAGACAGAAAAAGGCATGAAGGAATGAGAGACTGGGTAAAACTCCAGCCCTGATGAAGTGGATGGGAATTTTGTCTCTGATCATGCAGTACAGGAATCTCCCCTACAGACTCGTAAGAAATTTTGCAACCGTGTAGTAATGTGTGCCAGGGAAAACTCAGTGCTTGGCTAAATAAGTATTCAATATTACATCTGTTTACATGCTTTCCACCAAAGCTATACTGGGCTGTTTCTCCTTCAGGGACAGAGAAACCTGGAAAAACCTCTCTGAATGGGAGGAGCAGAAAGAGCCCTTTTTCTGCCCATTTATGTTTGTCACATGCCAAAGAGGTCCTAGCGCCGTGTGACGGCTTGTGGCTTTTCTTCAAAGGCTCTGTGTCGGTACAGACAATCCCAGCTGACTGCCCCCAGTGTGCACTTTTGTTTTCTAACATAACCTCCTCGGAAAATATGATGTTACAGTGTTGGCCAGTCCAGCCAGTCAGTCTGTCACTCTTGGTTGGTGTCTCCCGTAGCAACAGGAGGAACAGGTTGGGGGGGGGGTTGTTGGTTTGTTTTTTTGGTTTTTTTGGTGGGGTTTTTTTTTTTTTTTTGTTGTGTTTTTTTGTTGGTTGTGTGGTTTTGGTGGGGTTTGGTTTGTTTGGTTGTTGTTGGGGGGGGGTTTGCTGAGGGGTTGGAAGGGGGTTTTTGTTAGTTTTTCATCAGCTCTCAGAAAAATTAGTCTATGAAATGTTGACTTTCTCCTGAACATTTGCATAGCCTTGGTGTGTCCTTTCTGCTGGACTAATTCATCCCACTTCCCAGGAAGTTCCCAGCATCTTCTGCAGAGCCACATCCCTGGTTTTTTGACAGTTTCTTCTCCTTCAGACTGCAGAGAATATGAGACTTTCTTAAAAACATAAATAGAGTAATTTCACAATAATTCTGTCAATTAAGGAAGAATTATAACCTTCCTTACACCAGAAACATGGGAGCTTTTCTAGTGCCTAGAAATATGCAGTTGCCAAAGACCAGCTGATTTCCCTAGCATATATCATGTTTTTGCCTGGAGGAGATGGATCCTTTCTGAGTGGGGTGGAGATGTCTCCACTGACACAGGGTGTGGCAAAGGGATGATGGGGAGAACTGCAGTCACTAATTTTGGTGATTGACTGGAAGGGACATTCCCTGTCCAACCTTTGGCAAGTCCAGGATTAGTTTAATAAACTACAAGGATTTTTTTTTTTTTTAATTAAAAAAAGGGAGGGACGTGTTCAGTTTGTAAACACAAATGCAAACACATTTGGTAACTAAGCAGTTTGGCCAGCATCCTGCTTGTAAAAGCTGAAGTTTGCAGTTAGACTTTGAAATAATAGCATATAACAGTACACTGAGTATTTGTCACGAAGTGATTTCATCTTCTCTGTTAATGCAGTCTACCCAGTGCTGAGACTGATGTTTTTAAAAGTCAGATGTGACAAAGGAAAAAGTTAATCCTTTGGAGAAAGAATAACATGCTGATTAGCTTCATAATTAAGAGCTAAATGAATATGCATTTATATCATGTTGGATTGAATATCTCAAGGCTTGAGTGCAGGTCATCACAAAATTCATCTCCTAAGAATGTAAAAAATGCTTTTGTTTTAAAAGAAAAGAAACATTTTCTGTGATTTTATGACCAAGAGCTTTTAATATTAAAATTTAAAGATAAAAATAATTGTGAAACAGCTTATGGCAGTTGATACTGGATGTTTACATGTTACATTCTTCTTCAGTTTAGACATGGAAAATAGATGAGGTGGTTCCTGAGTTTGTTTCTAGAAAATGTCAGCTTCACATTCCTATTAACACATTGCTAAAGCTTTGGCCAGCTATGTCTAAAACAAACCTGCTACCATGAGATGTAAAACTGAAGGAGCACCATCATAATTTGAGGCATGAAATTGCTGCACAAATATAGAATGAGACCTGAAGAAGAGACGTCCTGCAAGGTACAGCCAGAGGAAGAAATCCAGAAATGAGAGAACCTGTCCCCCTCCTCCCAGAGACTGCTGTCCTGCTCCAACAGATGGACCTCAAATGAGCCCAAGAGCACAATCACAGTTAATTAACCAAGCCACAGTGTGGATCTGATAATGACATGGGTAAGAGGGTCGGTGTGGTTGCAGGGTCAGTCCCCTCACTTGTTACTGAGAGCACATATGGTAGGAGTGTCTGTAAAGCTGAATCCCAGTGGCCACCATCTTCGAATGGGTACTGGCTTCCAGGATGGTATGTGGCATAGGGAAGGGGAAAGGCTTTGCACTAGGAAGCGCTGAGATGTTAAAGTGTAGCAGCTCCATATCCAGCTTCAAGACATCACACCCACTGTGCATCTGAACGAGAAGGGGTATGCTCAAGTGTCATGGTGAAGAAAGGTTTCTGAACTGTCAATACCCTCTTATATCCTTGCAGCCTGCACTGACAAGGTAACAGCATGAGGAAACAGCAGAAATGAGAAACACTCTGCCTTCAGGGTCAGGAGGGTCGTGACACTCTTTTCCCCAAAGCCAGTGAAGAATTACTGGGAGCTCTTTATAGCCTTGACTGGGAAACCCTGGAGAAGTACTGCCTAACAGCATCACCCCTCTGCAGCTTCATCCATCAACCACAGTGGAACAAGCCACACCACTATCTAACAGAAATAACTTCCCTCAGTGCAAGGTGATTTTTTAAAAGACCATAAAAGGATTTAAAAGACTTGCTAATCTAAGAAATATACAAAATAATCCAGCAATATAACTGTATGTGTTGTTTTTTCTTGACAAAATACTTGTACTTCTTATTTACCTGCATATGTGTGGGTCTAGAAGGATGTCTGCATCTGATGTAATTAAAAAATTTTGCCACCTCCATTTTATGCCTCTAAATGCTTTTATGCCATCACTGCTCTAAAACAAAATGAACCCCAATCCTTACCAATGGTTTAAAAATATTGAACTAGTTACTATACTTAGCAAAAGCCTTCATTTAGTCAAGCCTAATTTGCATGTTATTCTGCTTCCCTGTTGTTTTGGTTCTGGGACAGATTCAAGTAGTGCTTTAAACCAAGACCTCCAAAATGCCTTAATGGATTAGAAATAATGTTTGTATTTTAACTGTCTTAATCTCTTGATAATTTGTCTTTTCATTAATGAAGAGTCTGACTTTGTTGTTCCAACTCAGCCTTTAATGCTAAAGATGTTTTTGTGGTTTGACACGTAAAGAGTGGGCACCCGGGGCAGAGATTCATGTGGTGCAAATTCCCATTGCTCTCTGAAAGCCATTTTTGAGGAAGCGAATGCTGATTCCTGCATAGGGATATCAGTTTACAGCAGCTGTAAACTTTTCCGATCTACTGTAATTTGAGGATGATTATTTTTACTTAAATATTACAGAATCGCCGAATCATTAATGTTGGAAAAGACCTCTAAGATCATCAAGTCCAACCATTAACCTGACACTGACAGTTGCACCCCTAAACCGTGGTCCTTAGCACCACATCTACATGGTTTTTAATGCTTCCAGGGATGGTATCCACCACCTCCCTGGGCTGCCTATTCCAGTGCCTGACCAGTGCTTTCCAGTGAAGAAATTTTTCCTATGAGTGAAGAAGCTTTTTAGTGAAGAAATATTTCATGGCTACAGAGTCTTCAACAGGAGTGTATCCAACGCTCATGTCAGGCCAAAACATAAATTGTGTTTTAAAAATTTGTTTTTATTTTTGCTGAATGTAGCAACTGCATGGTTGGCACTAGCTGGAGGCAGTGAGAAGCTAGTTTCTGCCCCCAGTTCTGCTCCTGCAGTGACACAGAGGCCAGGATCCCACTTTGTGTCTCCTCTCCTGCTTTTTTGCTGGCTGTTTACCAAGTATGTGCAAGTACAGTTTGGTGAGCATTTTCTGATTTGTGGTGGTGCTTTAGAGCAGTGCAGGCATCTACGCTCTGCTGGAAAGCCAGAAGTGCTTTTAAATCCCTTGAGATTTTTTGGAAAAACTTACCCTAGGTCTTGCAGATTAGTAAAATCTCCTTCCAGAAACCTGTGTAATTAGTTACTCTGAACACAGAGAGCTGACATTGAAAAGCAAAGAGTCCATGGAAGGGCTCCAGCATTTTCTGACCCAGCCAGCCTAGTGTGCGCCAGCAACCATGTGCTTCAGCAGGGTAATTGTCCTCACAGGGACAAAAGCAGCAGTGCTGTGAACTCCCTCAACCTCCTTGTACAACTTCTGCCCCCATGTTCATGCCTGCAACCTCCTTCCATGTGTGGAACTGCATGGAGGTAATGAAGTCAGAATTAGGTTGGTAGCATGTGTATCCTCAGATGGTTATAAAGAGAATAAAGTGGGTTTTACTCATTTCCTCTGATTTGATATTTACTGTATCAGCATTTCTTTCTTTTAGTATTCCTTAAATTGGTAAAATGTGGGCTTTCATCATAAGGTTTTCATCTCAGCAATGAAAAAAAGTATATTAAGCAGAGTTCAAATAGTCTTTTATTTTGTGAGAGACCAGCTTTGTAACTAGTTGGATAGCTACATTGGAAGAGAGCACAGATCTCTGCATGCAGCACAGATTGGCCCAACTCTCTCAGGAGGCAGAAACTTTTCTTGCTGGTGCATTGTGAACTCGCTGTGCCCCCCAGGTGAGTGCAGCGAGCGGGACATGAGCACAGAAACACACTGCTGCCAAACAAACCGAGCATGAGCTTGCAACTGATCAGCTCTCTGATACCTGATTTAATGACCCTTTCCAGCCTGCAGGACAGATTTTGCCTCTGATCCTATTGTGGTAACTCCCTCAAAAGTCTCTTCGGATGCCTTTGATCGTGCCTGTGACAAATGACTGCCCCAGTCCCACAGAAAGGGCAGCATCTGCTACCTCCTGACCGAGCTATTTACTGTGTGCTAGCTAAAAGGCTTTCTCTTGTATTGTTTACCTTCAAGATAGGGACTGCCTCAGCTATTATTTCCCTTTTTTAGTTCCTCAGTTTCCTGTTGCTTTACACTCTTTTCTCTCTTTAGTTTTTCTTTCCTTCTTCTCTCTACTTGCTTGTCATTGTCTGCCTTTCTTCTTTTTCATTTTCTGCCTGTTTTTCACTATTATAAGTGCTTTTCCCCACTGTTCTCTCTCATTGCCTTCTCTCCCATTTCTTTGCTCCCTATTGTCTTTCTTCTATCTGGCTCTTTCTTCTCATCAATCACATTATGACAGCGGGGAGCAGCTCACAGAAAAAAGACCAGCTGGGTTACATTCTGGTAACAGCACATGCTGCTGATGACAGGACCCAGAACATGGAGCAGCGATGCCTCCAGACTGTTTTGGGTTTGAACACACGATCCACATAGGGAGGGAGAGGGGGGTTTTCACTAGCCCTGCTCAGTTTTCATAGCACTGCACATGTGGGACAGGGTTACACTGCCATGGGCATTGGCACAGCCGGAGAAGGTAGCAGCAAGCGGACAAGCTCTGCATGCATGATGAAAGGAAATCGCTAGAGGAGTTATAGCTTTGCTGTGAAAGGCAACAAGCCAAGGAGAAGCATTTGAGGGGAAGGTAGAGTTGTCTGTGCACATGTCACTCCCATCTTGAGGAGGATTTTTTTATATAGGAAAGAAGCAAATGTTGAGCATGGCCCTGCTTCTGGTTATGCTTTCCAGGAGAAGGCTCCCTGGCTTGCTTCTCAACATGTCTCTGCCATGGGCCTCTCAAACAGGACAGGCTGTGGGCACCCATGCACGAGTGTGGGGCAGCTTGTGTGCAGTCGGGCAAAGGACTGCATCCAAGGAATATCCCACCGAGGTGCTGCTGGGGCTTAGATAAAGGACAGCATTAATGGAATCACCTGCCAATGTAAGGCTGTTCTGAATTAGCAACACCAGCAGCAGCTGTGCCAGTCATGACAGGCACTGTTGGCTCTGGCCATTTTTGAATGTCCACAAGCCATCAGCACTGTGACATGATTTGTGTGTTGCTGGTGGTAATGGTATCCATTTAGAAATCCCTGTGCTTACTTTCTTCTTCCTCTCCATAGAACTAAGATATGGAAGAGCCTGTGATATCCTGGGGTGAAAAGAAAAGGCAGACTGAGGTATATTTGGTGCTTGATATTACACAACTAGTGGGAAAGCGAAAAGAAGTGCCGGGACTTGGCTCACGGGCTCCGTTGAGCAGGATGGAGCAGCACAGGGAGGCTGCTGGAGGGAGGCCACTGAAGATGCTGAAGTCCAGGGAGGGTTTTAGCATGTGTGAGTAAGGGAGAGCATGTGCATATCCAGAGGTCTGCAATGCAATGGCATGCTTAGGCTAATCTCTTGTTGCTAAGGAGCCCTACATATGTTTGGTGTTGGCTTGAGTTACCCTTCCTCAGGTGGCCTCCCCCTTCTCCCAGTGAAGTCCATCTGTTTGGCTTCAAACCCCCTGACTTCTGGCTCTGAAGCACGTGGCCCATCGCGAAGGCCCAGAGCGCGCCTTTCTCAGCCTGGAGGAGGCTCTGTGCCCAGCACCCCAGCACCGCTGAGTGCCGCCAGCTGTTTCCTGACGGGTGACTCCTGCCTGAGTCACATCGCTCCACTGGCTCTGTCCCGCGGAGAGCAGCTGGCCTGGCACGCTGTGGGCAGGGAGATGTCTCTGGCTCCTGCAAAGTCATTGCTCTTCTGGAAAAAGCTGTTAGACACTGCTAAAACAGCAGCAGCGGGTGAGGCTGGGGGTAGGTGTGCCTCAGGGTCTGCTCCATGCTGGCTTTCTGGTAGCACAGTCTCTGGCTGATTAGAAGGGGGGGTAAATGCACACCACATGCTGCTAAACTGGATTTGCATAAGCAGCGGGAAAAGTCAGGTACTTGGCCTTGGCCTTTCCCAGCTGAGGCTACCTTCTGGTCTCTGAGGAGGGTACACTGCAATGCTGATCCACACAAGCATCCCCCGGTGCACTGGTGAGGAGACACCATGAGGAGCTGCTTGTTCAGCTGTGGGCAGCAGCAAGCTGCAGAGATATCCATCCTTTCTTCCACCTCAGTCAAGGGAGCTGGTTCCTGGCACATGCCTGGTCTGAATGCAGCTGTTAGCAGGAAGAAAGAGTCACCTTGGAATCCCTGGGAAGCTGTGGCCACATGGATTGAGTGATCACCTTGGTGCCGCTGCCTGCTCTCTTGGGTTCCTCATCGGCATGCCACCCATGCTGGCTTATTTGTGTACACTCCTTGCCCCACAGGGGCCCTCAGGTGCCACCATGAGATGTGCAAGACCTGCTTTAAGGATGGTACAGGGCTGGATGCAGTCCTTCCAGTGGCTGAGGGAGACATGAGGCTCCTCTAGCTGTGTGCTCCTTCAGCCCAAACAAGGAAAAACATCCATGGAGACAAAAGGTATCCCATACCCATCCTGCCTCACGGGATGATGGCTGAGAGTGATTGGGCTGGTGGCTTTGCAAGCAGATGCCAGGCTGCAGGCAGTGTGCATGCCGCTTTGTGGAGAGCCACAGAGAGCTGAAATCACTCCTCATCAGGCACTGGCAGTGAGGCTGCCAGGCACCAGGCAAACAACTTGGTCTTTATTACTAGAATAAGAAGCAGCATGTTCTGGGGGATTGTCCTAGTGTGGGGAAAGACTCCTTTGAGCTTGCAGATCCATTATGAGGTTTCTGATACAAGAAAGCAACTTGCTGCCAGCTCAGCCTTGCTGCATGCACGCTCCCCGTTCTCTCTGCCAGGCCTCTGGAGACCAGCAGTACACAGCAGCCCTCCTGTTGCTGTGCTCCTGGAGAGGTGCTCACTGTGGGGATGCCCTCCTGGGGGGCAGTTCTTCAGCATCACAGAAGACACACAGGTGTCTGGGTGGGCTGAGGAGGGCTTTGTTCCTGTCCTTAGGGCTCCCTTCCTGATTGGCATGTACTTGCCAAAGGTACTTAGCTGAGATGGCCTGCTATCCTGGTGGCTTGTCCACCTCAAGTCACAGCACCCAGACGTGGATGTCAGCCCTTCATCAGGCCTTCAGAACGATGTGAACTTCAAAGCATATGTGCAGTCATTACATGTGAAGTCTACTCTAAAACAACACGGCACAGACTGCAAGCCAAGCATTCAGTACTTAGGAAAAGCCAGGTTTAAGGTTTCCAGTGCCACACCAACCAGCCTTGAGGTTTTGATAATGTCACCTCTCTCTTAGGATCTCGTCACTGACTCCAGCCTCCTCTTTGTCTTAGTCCAAGCTTCTACCTCTCTCTTGCTTTGCTGCCAGCTCCAGACCTTTTCTCTCTTCCACATCTCAGTCTTCCCCTCATCCCAGCTCCTAGCCTAAGTTTCTTTTTCTACCTGTTAGGTTATGTGCTCTCATCTGACCCCTAAACACGCCTCACAGCTTCATGGACAGTATATACCTCTCCCCCTTCTTCTTCCCATCTCCCAAATCTGCCTCCTGATTCAGGTAGTGAGTCCTACATTCCCGGTTATTCCTCAGATCTTTTTCATGATCTGTTTCATTCATGCTTTCCCAACTTTTGCGCAAAACCATGAAGTTTGTTGCTAATCTTAGCATGCCATTCCTTCTTCATCCTGGGAGACCCCTAAAACTACATCCTTCTGCTGTGGTCTGGAGTCTCCTCACAGCCGTTAGCACCCCGAAACCACAGCTGCAGGAACAGGAGGAGCTGCACCTTCTCCTCAGCCGTGAAACAGACACACCCAGGGAGGACAGCACCAGGTGCTCATAGACAGCTGCCTCTGAGGGGGGCTTCTCAGCCTCTCAGACAGCCCTGCTTCTATCCATTACACGGGTTAACCTTGGTAGGTGCCTAAAGTTCAGATCGGATCAACCATCTTCACAGCATGAAAGTCTTGGTCAAAGTATTTAAAGACAGGCAAACTTCTGATTAAACTGCAGGAGGGTCTTGCAGTGGAGGCTGTCAGGGAAACATGGTGGGGGTGTGCATATGTGCACGCGGCACAGCTACTGGCTTAGTCAGCAATAACTCACTGAAAGCTTACGGGGGCTATGCGAGTAGTGAAGGCATTCCTCATTTAATTTATTTGCTTCAGGAACTATAAACTCATAGGATGTCACAGCAACTGGTCTGTGATTTTTATAATGTATAGTGGTTTTCCAGGCTATTACTTCTTGTTGGCACAGTAAGTTTTTGTGGACATGCCATAGCATGTGTAATGCTGCAGTCTTTTTGGCTGAATTCACAGACAGCAAATAGAAAGCATTGGTTTACCTTCCTCCTGTGCCATAGCCTGCCTTCCAGGGTAAGGGAGTTTGGTTGGTCAGAAGCTGCATAGATGGATTTAAAATATTGCAGTAAGAGTTTCATTTGGAACAACTCTGAGCACCATTTCTGGCTTTTTGGACAACTGGAAATCCTTGGCCTCATATGTCATCCAGGAAAATGCAGGAAGAGCATTGGACAGCTTGGCTCTTTAGGAAACATTTAGAAACCATGGTTTTAAACTTACCCTGCCCAAGTAAGTAAAACTACTTCTTTACATGACTGTATGCTATCCCTTTATGCTACAGAAGGAAGACACAGGCTATGTGGCAGCTCAGAGATACACTTTCTATTCAGTTTTCTAAAGTTCCTATAGTCTGGTTTCCCAAGAAGTTGTTATGACATCCAAGTAAGCAAGTTTGCTCCAACATATGTAGTACTGGCTGAAAAAAACTCAAACAGAAAATGCAGCCTGACTTTGGCAGGGTGCTGCAAGATGAATTGGGTGAGGTGTGTCAGCTCAGGAAACTAATTTTTGTTTGGACAGCTTCACTATTGGTAGGGATGGTTTTCCTCTGCTAAGCAGAATGACCAGCCACACTCTTTAGAATTGTTATAGGGGTGCATTAGAGCCAGAGAGAGATAACCTTCTTCATACCTGGCTAGCAGGTATGAAGCTGCTATAGAAAAATAGGCAGGTTTAGGCTTCTGGAAAACTTACCTTTGCCCGAGGAGATGTTCAGAGACAGCAGATGCTGTGTCTTCCATGGTGAATTCTGCACTGTGGTGCCAGTCTTCAGAACTGGGTCAGGCTTAGGGTAAATCTGAAGAAAACCAGAGTCTAGAAAGGGTGAGAATTCACAGAACCTTGTTGTGATCTTTCATGTTTCCCGTGTCCTGAACAAACCTTGCCACAGCAGATGTGACTGCAGGTTAGACAGTCCCCCAGAGTTGTAGGATTCAGTTCAGAACCAAGGGCTGAAGGGAAACCTGGGGTTTGAATCTGAGTCTGCATCCTCCCTTGTATCCCATAGGGTAAAATACTTTTAGTTTGATTTTGCTTCAGCATCTGTGCGCCTGGCATTCTGAAAGACCACATATGAAGCAAACCAAGTTAGTCAAATTAATCAACATGCCATTTTTTGTTGCTGCTGATTTATCAGCAGAGGAAAGCACTGATCATGTTTCATGTACTTATCTTCTGAAAGTTTCCCAAAATGCAGGAAAGAGCGTTTATACTGTATACATGGTATTGTTTGGCAACGGCTTCAGTAGGTCACGTTCCTCAGAGGTCTTTGGTCTACCTTGGAGGTCTCTCGTGTGGGTCCTCTAGATTTTTTTGATCTGTCTTCTCTGCTACTTAAAGCTTTCTCCTCGAAAGCTTGGAGGAGAAAACAAGCAACAGAGAACCCTCAGGACATGATGGTTCAAAGAAAAATAGTCCCCTGCTGTTTACTTCCTGCTTCTTGAGACTCTGGTGTACCTGCCCATATCTCCTGCTTTGTGCACCCTTCTGCCTCTGGCCCTGTGCCCCCACAACCTTCCAGCCACTCTTCTTTCCCACAAGTCAGAGCTCTCACCCACATCTCCTTCATCAGCTTCCCCCTGCCTGCTGAAGAGACTGAGATTGCTATGCTTTTTTTTTGAGTTTAGTTTTCTTATTTCTGATTATGCCATGTCCTTTGGGAGAAAAGTCTCCATATACATGGCAAAGATATGGCTTTTCTCCCACGACAGCTGTTTTTCATCTCTGAGCACCACAGAGCCACCTGTGCCTCCTGCTGGCCACACCAACTCTCTCTCCCACAGGTGTCCAAAAGAAAGCTCTGTGTCTGGGCATGAACGACTGAGTGGGACACTCAAGCATCATTCAATCACTCCACATGCTGTAATGGTTCAGTCTCTGTTGAACTACCAGCACCAGTCCTCCTATGTGTCGTTACACAGCCAGCATGATGTTGCTCATTAAATCATTTGTTGACATTAATTTGACTTTGAGCTCAACTACAACACCAGCAGTGTTGAAAGAAAATGAGATTTAATTATTACTGTAACTTTTAACTACAGAATAGTATGCATTGTTTTGAAATATCTGGCTGTGGATATTGCTTTAACATGCTTGAAAGTCCATGGTAAAAAAGCGCTAGATGTTCCTCATCCTCACCTTCCATTGTCACTCAGACACGTCAAAGCCAACAAGTCTCTGCAAAATTTAAATAATTTTCCTTTTCATGTTATGTTTTTAGTGCATTTACAGTAAGACTACATTTTTTTAATGAGTTCCTAGGCATAGTATGGGGATTTTTGTACTTCAGTATCTGCCAAAAATTATGAGGGTAACGTGGCCCGAGCAGGTCCCACTCACCCCTGTTCTTGTTTCAGTCTTGGAGTCTGGGACCTTTTATCAAACATGTTTCTAAAATCTGGCAGGCCAGGGACGTGTTCGCGCAGTAGGGTGCAGCTGGATGCTCCTAGCTCTGTGGCTCCTGCTCCCGGCTCAGAGGACAAGCACTGGCTCTGGTCTGGAAGCTGGCCAGCCATGCAAGCATGGCATTGTGCCCAAGGTCAAATCCCATCTCCAGAGGGGCCAAAACACAGCAAAATCTGACATCCCCTGTCTGCTTCTGGCCATGCAGTCATTGCCCTGGGAGCTAATTTCTTGGACTGGCAGATTAAAGAGGTGGATACCCCACCTGGATCTTTCCCTCTGTGCAAATACAGGCAAGTTCACAGAGCTCTTGTGCAAGCCTGCTGCGTTTCTGCCTTACGCCTAACGTGTGGGTTTACTTAGCTTCACCTGCACAGCATGCTATAGGGAATGTGGGGACCAGAGGATGTTGTTTATGCAGTGCTTTTCCTTATTTATGAGCCCTAGAAGAGCAGGAACTGACTGTGCAGAAGGGCACTACCTTCTCCGGGCATCACGGCCACTTGAGGCAGCCAACATGGTCAAGCTAAGCCTAGCAGGCTGCACTAAGTGCCACCAGAGAGGGCAAATTTAGTGCCTCTATGTCACATACGTCAAATTTGTTTCATGTACTAAAACAAATCTACAGACCTGCAGCACCTCTTGTCTCTAAATAAAAGATCTCCAGTGTATGTATGGCACTCATTGCTGCACACCCTAAGTACCTGTCTTTTTTTTTTTTTTTAAACCTGTTACTATGTATTTGAAGCACAAAGGTGTTCCTTCCCTCATTTCACAGGGTCACAAGAGAGCAATAATCAGCCCGAAGCTGTGGAGGTAATTGGTGATGGAGCAGTGAGGAATCTTCCAGACAGTCCCTGGCCAGTGGACTCAAGAGAAGAAAAGATGAGAAAATAGTAAAGCTGATTTGACAATATGCAGAGTTGGTAGAGAAAAACAAAGCCCCTTACTGGTGAGACTGTAGGTACACCTGACAAAATGCAGACATGAAGCACAACTTGTGTGAACGTGTGACACACTGACCTGGAAGGAAGGGCTTGTATATCCTCTGCCTCCTCATTTGTCTCACTCTTTCTTGTCTTTATATTCCTCTCCTTTGCATTTGACAATGCAGATGTGCATGCCAAGCCCATGCAGTGGAACAGGCAGGCAGAGAGCTGTGGTACTCGAAGCCTCTCTGGCAGGCACCACTGCAGAGCCCTGAGCCAGCAGCAGCGCTGGGGTCAGCGACAAAGACCACGTTGTGTGCTCCTCCTGCCGCTGATGTCCGTGTTCCTCACGAGCTGGAGAAGGCTTTTTTGTGGCTGGCCATAAGGTGCTGACAGAACTATCTCCAGCTCTCAGCAGAATGCTGTGCCAACATACTGAGAGTAGAATCCTGCAAGCAACACACTGACTTCACTCTCATACCACAAACATCCTCTCCTAGAACTGAGTCATACCACCCAGCACCTTAAAATGTATTTGTTTTAGCTAAGCTCCACAGGATGCTCTTTCACTTATGGCTCAAGACATTCCTGTTCCCTCTGACACACGGCCCACTGAGAGATCTGTGGTGGGGAAGTGATGCATGGCCAGGATGCTGGCCCCGCTCCTGCAGAGCTTCCCGGCTCTGTGGTACGAGAGGTCAGCAAGGCTGCAGCGCCCACACAGATGGAGTGGAGTTAATAATTCCTTTGAAATGACAATTTTCTCTTTGTTTTGTATGTTTTCCAGATGTCACCTGCTGGCTTCAGGGGGAAGGGAAAAGTTAGTGTGAAGAAAGTATTTCAGTAATTTGCCTGGGAAGCCAGGTGCCTCTCTGAGCAGCCTGAACCACTTTTAATTTAAAACTTCAATAGAAAGAGAGCTGGGGCTTCGCTATGGGCAGATGTGAAATAGCAAGCAGCTACCAAGTTGTCTTGGGGGGAACTGGTTTGCCCATGGGCAGAAGACAAAACCAGTTGATCCTCTCTTTGCCCATCAACTACCTGCAAGACCAAACTCACTTTGGCAGGCCCCAAATCCAGCCCTGCCCTCACTGTTCATGGCAGCAGTCAGGAATGGGAGGCCACTGAGCTCTCTTCGTGTCCCTGCTTTTGGCTCATGCCTAGATGGGCCCGGATTCGTATTGAGTAGGTGTGATATTGTGCAAACTGGTTATCATGTTTGGGGTGCCAGGGTGTTATCGTTTGCATACGAACCAGTTCTGGGTTCCACCCTTTAGAGAAAACAGTGGCTGCTGGCCTGTCCCTGTAGGAAGGTAAGTTTTGAGATGGCAGGTGTGGCATCGGGTTCACTTTAACAAAGCACCTTAAAAATCTGTCTGTATAATCTCTTTCTTGCATTTGATCTGTTTCCCTCAAGCCAAACAACTTCTGCCACTATCTAAGAGCTCCTCATTGATGAAACAGAATGGGGAGAATACAACATATTTTAGTATATTCTTTGAATAAAAAGCTCTTTTTTAATGAGGAAATAACAGATAAAAGGCTTCTTGAGTAGAAAGGGGGAAAGTAGGTCATTAATATTAAATAAAAATGTACCTTTAAAAACCCTGAAGCCTTTAGAGAACATGGAAAAAACATGTCTGTGTAACGTGAAGCAAAGTAATATTTTCCCCTATTAACACACACTAAAACAGAGCTAAATGATTGCACCACATCTTGATGAATTTGTTTTTAGGAAGGTGAATCTCATGCTGCTTGACAAAATGTTGCTAAGCATTCTCCTATATTCATTAGTTATGTAAACAGGGATGTAGAAGAGCCCCTTTCTTGTCAGTGCCTAAAGAAACAGAGCTTGGACCCTGGCAACTGAAAAATAATCCCCCTGTTTCCTGGAAGTCTGTCAGACTGATGGGATTTTTTCTTTTCTTTTGAGTGGGGAAATATGCTATTTGGAGAGAAGAAAAAAAATATCCTTGAGTTCTTGGCTTTCTTCTTGGCATGCAAGGAGTGCAGTGGGTTTAGGTATTTTTGAGTAAATGTGAAAAATATTGAAGGGGATATTTTCCTTCAGGGATCATGGTACTCACCAACACTCACTTCCATCCTGTCCCCAGGCACTACTGTATTACACAGTCTTACAGTAGTGCATGAGTTTCAGAGAGAAAACATTGTAAATATGAACTAGAAAGCATGTGTTTTTCTGTTTCTCTGGTTACCTCTTTGAGAAGTACTTGATGAAGTCAATTAAAAAGAGAAAAAAACCCAGCCTCTTTCTCTCAGTAGAAATCAGTCCTTTTATTGCAAACAACTCAGTGTTCAGTTCTTGCAAAGAAACAGCCATATGAAAAATGGAAAACAATCATAGTCCCTGGCAGTTAACCTTTTATTTAAGTTCAATAAGGACTTTCAGCACAGTGATTTCTTTATCAACCAGTGATGACTTTTCCCTGCAAAGGCAAATCTGCACTCCATGCAATTTCATAGGGTTTTCAGGAAGCTTTTTATCCAAGTGGAACAAATGCAGTCTGGCCCACTGCATTTTCCTGGAGATTAAAAAAATTTTTCTAAATGGAAGAACAAAAAGGATCAAGTTCAATAAATTCAATGCTGCTCCTTTTGCACTTTCTCTGGGATTTTTTTTTACTTTGGAGTCAATTTGTATTCGCTCTCTGCTCCTTTACACAAGATGCTTAGGGATAATTTGTAATTCAGCATAGCATAACATTCCATCTCCTCTTTGTGGAGATGATGAACTGCAGGTGACTCTGTTGAAGGATCCTTGCTGCCTGTGGGAGGGAAGGGAATCCAGGAGCTGATACTGCCACGCAGGTTCTGCACTGCACAGTGAGGATGCACACTTGCCGTGATGCAAACCGGCACAGGTAGGGCGACTTCTGTTCCTGTGTCATTAGCAGAGGAGGAAGGAAATAGTGTTTTTAATTGCCTTACTAGATATTTTGAGTTAATAGGAATCTTAAAATTGACTGATAAAGACTGTGGTGTTTAATTATGGCTGTAGTTATATGTATATAGACTCTCACAAGCAAATACTATTGCTTATAGGGGACTGCCATCCACTAGGGCTTTCTCCATGTATTTCAATGGTCTGTCCTTCTTCCATATTCCCATCTGTAAGCACGTGTCATTCATATTTTTCTAACTTTTGCTGACTCCTTGGCACTTCCTCTGCAGCTGAAATGGAACAAATGGGCCTGGAAGAAGTTTCCTGGGTTATGAAGCTCGGTCCTCTCATCTACAACCATTATATAACTGTGTCCAAGCCCTTAGCCAGGTCCATCCAGGAAGCAGGGAGGCTTCCTGTCCTTGCTGCACATTTGGGAGATTGCTTCAGCATAGGGCTACCATAGTTGTGAGGAACGTGCTCGTGATCTCCAGAGTAAAGGATAGTTATGGCTGGTTTATACTCATTTGAACTTTGTATTTGGATCAAGCTGCTTTTTTCCCCTCTTCGCTTTTTAATCTACTACTGCATTTGCAAAGGTCAGTCATGTCAGTTCTCAGCCTTGGCTTTCCTTTGGCTGTAAATCCCGACTTGTCCCATCTGGTGTGTTAATACAGCCTCCCCAGTAAGCCCACAGTCAGCATCCGCTTCATGTTCACTGCTTCTATTCCTTCAACGCAGAAACAGCTGAGGAAGCTGTGCACAGCAGACCTGTGAGGTCTCCCCAAGGCTGTCCGTGTCCACTGGACACTATTCTGTATCAGTCTTTTTTGGAAATTTCTGTACTGCACCTGCCTTTTCCCATCTACTGCGCAGTTTGGCTTCAGAATCTGAGTGACAAGAGCCAGGTCAGAGCTCTGGGTCCTGACACATTCTGTACACACAGGTCTCTTTTCACGCTCGTTTTCAGTTAGCAGGACTCCTGATGATTGCAAACACTTGGGTAACCTGTCCCTATGTGCATGAGCTTGGATTTTGTAAATGGTTCAATTTTGTTCGGATTCAGCAGCCCGGCTAATGACTCATTCTGGGTCATGAGTCTTCTCTATGCTGATAATGCCACCAGTTTATATCAATAAATACTACTGGATGTTCCCATTCTCTCTGCCAGTGATCATGCTGAACTGATGCTTAGCTTCACTCCTGAAAAAACTGTTTCAGTTTGTTAGATTTCTTTGTGAGAGAACCCTTTGTCATCTCCTCAGGAATGTCCTCATCTCCTAATCCATTTCTGTGCTGATTCCCATTTTTCCAGTTTTAGTTAGTAATTCCTTTATGATACCATACAGATGTCGAGAGAGATTTGGCTGACTTGTACTCCTCCGTCTGAAAGGCATCCATCTTATAAAAAAATGATATCATGTTATTCAGGCACATTCCTGATGCATCTTGTCCCAATTTTCAGTTACCTTGTTAGCCCTCTCCTTTTTCACATGTCTCAAAGCCTTCCACAGATCACTTCCCCAGTCTCCTGCATCATACCATAAGCTCGCTTGCTATTTCTGACACTCATTTGGGTTTAACAGAAATCTTTGCAGTGCCACTTTCCTGGCCCACCACAGAGCTGCTTGATTCAGGATACAGAATCTGCCTTGAGGGGCGTGTATCTAAACATCTGAAGTGCAAACATAAAGCAACTTACGTTATTGTAGTATGAGAGGTCATCTGAGCTATCAGACTCCGTATTTGCTTTTCTGTTTTGGGGGACTGTTTTTCAGGGCTTTTTTGTCTGCTAAATCTTCTTACCATTTATCTGTATGTCTGTAAGCTATAACTTTGCTAAAGAGCAAAATCAATGCAAAAATTAATTTCCAACCTTGTAAAAGCAAACTAATAATTGAGGTAAACACTTCAGTGTAAAGATGCCAGTTGCATGATTCATGCTTTGAATAGTAACATAAACCAGGCTGTACACAGACACACAAGATGTTATTATACTCTTTTCTTCTATATTGAGATTTTAAAAGAAAGGAAAAGCTTCTAACATCATCTTAACCTATGTTTTAGTGGAGTTATACTTGCTTCTAACCTTGTTATCCTATCTTTTCTGGTCCATTTCTGGGATCTAGGATCATGCTTTTCTGTTAAGGACTGAGTTCAAGCAAGAATTGGCATGTGATGGGACTGGATTCAGCCCCCTGAAGAATCAAAGATACATGAGGCGGTCTGGTGGGAGTTGACACTACCTTCACTGTGGGTTTTACACTGCAAACTGCCTCTTCATAATAGGACAGAAAGAAGCCACCTTCCTGATTAATTCATGGGGGCTATTGAGTAGAAATGAAGGCAACCAGTGTCAGACCAGCTATGCAGAGATGGTAGCTGGACTGAACTGTCTGAAAGTGTGGAAGGAAAGCATTTATTTTTCATCACCTGTAGTTAAAACCAGTGTTTCCTGATGTATATGGACATTATGAAAATTATTTTTCTGTGATCATCATTAAAAAAGCATTGGAAAGGAATAACTATATGTAAAAGAAAACAATTGTTTTGGCATCTTTCAGTTGCAACAAAGTGTAATGGGAAAATGCAGTTTGAAAACAGTAATCTGAAAGGTAAATGGGTCAAACTCGAAATTTTTGCTTTGGAAATCTTTGCCTTACTGTTTGTAGTGGGCCCATAGATTAAAGTACTCTTTGTCTTCATTGATCATCAATTTAATTGCAAGGAGGAGATAAAAAGCTGACGGGAATGCAGAAATGTTAATAAACAGCATCTATGAGGAACACACCCTTTCAAATATGAACTTAGATGAAAATGCCCTTTATAAGTCATGTGAAATAGAAAGCTGGGATATGCAGACTAAATAGAGTCTTCCTGCTGGAGTGACTAGGTTAAGCTTGTACATGACCCCAAAACTTTGTTACCTGCTCAAAATTCAGTGGCTGACCTGGCTGATCACAACATTACAGCCTTTTAAGAAATGCTCAGCATAATGAAGGGCTACTGGAGTCCAATTAATCTGTTATTAATGGTGACTGATCTTCATCCTCCCTGGATGAAAGATGGAAGAAGCTCAGAGGAATCCCACTGCTGGACCACTCTGTGTGTAGGAGGGGTTTGTGTTAAGTCGCTCATGCAAGGAAAGCAGCTGCCAGAGGAGAGTCACCTGAGCCCGCACATGGTCCTGAGAACAAACTGGTTTTAACTCTCCCCAGGCTCCTGGTGTTCACATCCATGTTCCTGTGGATATGGCTTGAGTCTTTCACGATACATATGCTTGATGAAGGTATTAAAACATCACCAGGTGCATTAAAACTCTTGAACATTTTGGATAAGGGATTGATGGCACCCAAGAGATTGCTAGAAGTGAGGTAGGTCAGTGTGTCTCCATTGACCTCTGATTCTCAGCTCATACCTTATGATAGATGTGGACAGCTTGTGGAGGCTGCTGGGGGCAGAGAGACTTCTTCCTTAAAATCCTAGGCTTCTCCTCCTTAATCTAGTAAAATCCTGTTCCCTTTCCTCGTGTGCAGCATGTGCAGCAGCATTGCTGAGCAGCCACACACTGAGCACTGTCCTGCCAAGGGGAAAGGGAAGTGGGATAAGAAGTGAGGACACCATGGGAACAGATGTTGCAAAGTGCAAGAAAACTGAGTTGCAAAAGGTGGTATTAATCTTGTGGAGATTAATTTTATTATCCCATATTCCATGAAAGTATCAACAGCAATAAATTCCATTATTGCATACATTGCATGTTGCATACAGGATCACTGTCCTGTGGTGGTATTGGCAGATTGCTTGGTATGACTATGGATGTGACTTGTAAGAACTGATGGTAAATTAATAATACTCTTCTGCTTGGTATTCCTCTGTAAAACAAATCCTCCAAACAAAGTAAAAGTAAATAAACCACTCACAAATGGACAAATGTGATGTGAGAAGAGAAAAGAGAAGAAAAGAGAAGAAAAGAGAAGAAAAGAGAAGAAAAGAGAAGAAAAGAGAAGAAAAGAGAAGAAAAGAGAAGAAAAGAGAAGAAAAGAGAAGAAAAGAGAAGAAAAGAGAAGAAAAGAGAAGAAAAGAGAAGAAAAGAGAAGAAAAGAGAAGAAAAGAGAAGAAAAGAGAAGAAAAGAGAAGAAAAGAGAAGAAAAGAGAAGAAAAGAGAAGAAAAGAGAAGAAAAGAGAAGAAAAGAGAAGAAAAGAGAAGAAAAGAGAAGAAAAGAGAAGAAAAGAGAAGAAAAGAGAAGAAAAGAGAAGAAAAGAGAAGAAAAGAGAAGAAAAGAGAAGAAAAGAAAAGAAAAGAAAAGAAAAGAAAAGAAAAGAAAAGAAAAGAAAAGAAAAGAAAAGAAAAGAAAAGAAAAGAAAAGAAAAGAAAAGAAAAGAAACACTGATGCTTCGTCCCTTTTTAACTAGCTCCAAGGGAAGTAGAGACCTTTAATCTAAATCAGAATAATAAATGAGGTAGCATATTATATCCAAGATGTGGTGAAACATCATGATGTGGTCTTTAGATTGATGGGGTCAAAGTTTTCCATGTCTGGAGGAAAGGCAGCTGTATTCAGTAAGTGACTGACTGAGACAGGCACAGCAAATGGCAGTGCACAGCAGCAACTCCAGCTATTTCCCTGCTGTGTGTGGAGCAGTGTGAGGACTTTATCCAAAGAGTGCCAGAGTTCTGAAAGGTTTTGACTTCGTTGCCTCTTAAATCAGACCTTATGTGCACCATTTATCTTACTTGCCAGAGATACTACATCTGCTCTTTTTCTATCAGAAACACTTGCTGTGACCAACGTGATAGCTTTTTCTCTTAACAGTGTGCTGTGTTTGGGTTAGTCTATTTTCAAGAGACCTTTCAGTACTTCCTCCCAAAGAAATCAGTGGTATTGGAGGAACCTGAAAATTTCTGTATACGGTAACAGGTAGAGCTGTTGGACCGTACCACAATACAACGAGTATTTTTCAAAAAAAAAGTGACTTTGATTGGTAGCAGCTGGGGGAGAGGTACCATGTCACTAGTACTAATCCATTCCACCACAGCTTAGAATTCAGAGAAACTCCCAAATACTTGTGGCTCCACCGTGATTTATGGTGCTGAATTTTCCAGCCTGTGAGAGCCAAGTGAGGAAGGTTATCCCAGATAAAAGAAACAAATCCTCCCCATAACGGATGTGAGGTGTTTGTTTAACGATTCCACGGACTTTCAGATCAAATCCACGCTCTGTAGGGAAACAAGGACACCAGCCTTTGATCTCCAGAGGGAATGTCATGATTTGAGTTTGCTGAGGTGCTTGCCAAGGTCAAGTGTGAGCAAAGAAATAACTCTGCTAAGAAGTCAAACCCAAAATTTGATAAGAAAAGAAAAAGAAATCCCTTTCTGATTTTCACTGTCAGTGTGCAGGAGCTAAAATGTATCTCCCAGTTTGCACTACTGGGAGATTCACACCAGCTGCCTAATTTTATTCACAGCTCATCTCAGCAAGCACAGGCTCATCTGATATAACAACACGCTCTGGACAAAGGGACCTGGGACTTGTGATGTGTGGCAGAGCAAACTGTCCTGTGGCAGGAGGTAGAGGAGAAGTGGTAAATCTGTGGCACAGTTGTGTGAAATTCTGTCCAGATTCACAGCAGTGAAGGGCTGGAAGAAGAGGTGAAACTCTCAGCCAAAACCATGAACTGTATTTGATATTTCTTGGCTCCAAGGCAGTGCTGCCAATTGGCCATACAGAGGATGCAGTGCAGCGTATAGTCCGGGTGAACCTGCAATCTGTCTGAGTCCACAGAGAAATTTAAGTACCGCTGTTAAACCAGAGAGCCTCTTCCAGTGTTCTGATCCTTTGCATCTGTCAAAGCCAGCAGTCATGTGGCTTGATGCCTCTGAGCCATCTGCACACTTTCTGTGAGGAGCCCAAATATCCTCTTTCTTTGGGCTTTTGAAGGGAAGGGTTTAAAAATACCTTCGTCTTAAGCTTTTTTGCCTTGGCATGATTTTTGCTATGGGATCTTCTTTGCTTGAGATCTGCTCTTTTCCTGTTCTTCCCCAGTGCTGGATTTATGGACTCTCAGAGGTACCAGCACTTGCTAAAATGGTGAAGCAGCAGAGTGAATCCCATACCCTCTTTCAGTGTCCAAGGACACCTTTTGCTTACTATCTGCTACTATGAGCTTGAGGCTATTCATTCCTGTCAGCTCAAGTCTGGTGCTTTACTACAATGTAGATTAAGAGAATAAATAAATGCAAAGGGGGAAAAAAATCACTGAAAGTTTTTTTTTGTATTATTCTTTTTTGCAGGGGAGGGAGACTGAAGAGAAACAGATGATTAATCTTTTGATGGTTCAAGTATTCTTTTATATATGAGTCATACGTCTAAATATTCAGGGTCACCAGTGACCTCCTCTTGGCCGAATTTACAAACTTTCTCCCTCCTTGGTCTAGCTGAAGTCTAGATGCATTCACTTCTCTTATCTTTCTGGACTTTCCTAGCATAGGTCTATGATTTACTTTTGCTCTTTGGGGACTAGTGATATGAATATAATAACAAAGAAAAAGGATTTTCTTTCTCCCTGTATGGCTTGCATGGTCCTGTGTCTCTTGTGGGCGTTTTTGACAGGCAGCAAATAAAACATATTTTATGTGGGAAAAAATACTACCGAAATATTTTTGGGTGCATTCCCTGCATTATAAAGATTTATAGAAATCTTATTTTGAAGCAAACTGACTGAGATGGAAGCAGTTACAGAACAATATTTGTTAAACTACTAGACAGCCAAATATTACTTCATAAAACAGGAATAAGCAAATAGTCACTGGTTAAGGGATAGTGACTTCTCACAGAGTCTACTTGGGCAGAAGTCACCTCAGACAGTCCCTACTCACAGCACCTCTACTTCCTGTATATTGAATAACTACTATGCTTGTTATGACTATAAGAGGCAAGCATTGCAAGTCAAAACTGGAGACTATATTTTCAAATATAGTGCTTATTTTCTTAGGTTACTGTGACTATCTGCACATCCACATCCTCAAGTGATCCACAAATACATGCCCTAAACCTTGCCTGTGCAAGGTGAAGGCAGGATTTAGGATCCTGCTCTTAGAGATGCCATAAGTTTAGGTGAAGGAGCTGCTAACAAATAAAAATATCAATACATATATGTTAGGGATATGGCCAAGTTCTCTATCGATTTCTACAAAAGGCAAAGTTAGTACGTAATAAGCATGTTAGCCCTCTAAAATATAGGTACACCAGTATTCAGTCTATGACTCTGTCCTGACAGTGCTTCTTGCTACTTTTATTACACCATTTTTGCTACTGCAATTACACCATTAATTTGCATGGATTTACTTCCAATTTAGGTCTTGATTTATCAATACATTTAAACAGCATGAGAGGACAGTAGGTGAAAATCATGGTGTATCTGTAAGGACTGAAAATTCATTAATTAATAACCTAACAAGAGGATTTGTGGAAAAAGTGGAAAAAGACCATGACCAATCTCGTGCTGGTCTTTAATAGCAGATGTGTTGTGTAATCCACAGGAGGTAATTTTTCAGCTTTGCTCAGTGTGGGCAAGGCCTTTACTGGAGCAGCGTGTCTGCTTTGGGGCCGTGCTTTTGATGACAGATGGAGACTAAGTGGAGAAGAGCCAGAGGAGACCAACATGGATGATGAGAAGTTTGGAAAACATAACCTATGAGGAAAGGTTCAAGGAATTAATATGTTTGGTTTTGTTTTGTTTTGTTTTGGTTTGGTTTTTTTAATCTAGAAAAAAGCATCTTGAGATGGGACATAATGAAAGACTTCTGTTACTTTAAACCTTACTCTGAAAGACTATGGTGCTCGTAAGGATATGGGAAGAACTGGTTTAATTTATGGCAAAGGTGATTTAGGTTAGGCATTAGGGAACACCACTTACTGTTAGGAAAATCTGGGAATGGAGGGGAATACCTAGAAAGACTCGTTGCTCTAGTGATTAGAGACTCTTAAACAGGCATACATCTGCCAGGAGAGGCGAAGATACTGTTAGGTTGCCTCTGTGTGAAGGGCGGGGAAGGTTTTCTCTCGAGATCCCTTCCATCCCTATATTCCTGTGATTCATGGTCTCTTGTGTGACTTAAACCTCTGTTGAACCAGGGCCTTGGACTACAACCAGCTCCTAGACATCAAAGGCTTCATTTGGGAAGACTCATAGGCTGGCCAAGTGTCAAACAGTTTTTTTTTGCCCTCTGAGAAGGAGATGTGTCTCTGGCTGTCACTCAAGTGTCCGAGGTACAACTGACAGAGTTTTGTGCCTTGCTTGTTAGTCACTCAGCTGAATCAGACCTGCAGCAGCACAGCAAGAGACCAGGCAGTTCCTGGAAAGATTTTGACAAGGAAGTTTAACAAGTCCAGGATGCGTCTAGAGTGCGTCTTCCTTTTCACATGGTCTCCTCACCCTGCCCTGCACTCTTCTCACCAAGGGCTTGGTGTTGGAATACCCTTCAGAAACACCATTCAAGAGGCAGAAAAATGCTCAGGGGTCAGATGTGTACCCAAAAGTTAAAAGTTGAGTCTTTAGCCAAAATGAATGTGGCGTAAGCGTTGTCCAAACAAACAAAAGAAGCCCCACAAAAAAACAAAAAACCCAACAAAACAAAACAAGCAGCCAAACAAACCCCGAGCACACCAAACTTGTCTTTCTTTCATACCCAATGCAGCTGGCCTTCAGGGGCTCTTTGTTTACTTTTAGAGAGGAAGGCAGCATGAATGGTGGCACATAATCAGAGCAGGATCACTGTACTAGCACCCATGTTTCCTCTTAGCAGTGCCAGAAAGGTCAAGAGATGAGATAAGACCAAGGGCCCTTGACGCCAGACTTGACTTTGATGTATTTTCTATTGGTTTTTGTAAGAATGCTGTTACTGGCATGCTGCCTTGGGTTTTAAAGGGGACTGGTTTTCCTGCTGTATGTAATTCTGTTTGGTGTGTCTCTCTGGATACAGCACCCACTGCTGACCTCGGCCTCATGTGCACAGTTGTCACACCCCGGTCTGCCAGCGCAGGTCCCTGCAGCTGTGTGCTCAGCTGGTGGCAGCTGTGAAGGTCTGCCTGACCACAGGAAAGCAGGGGTATGGAAGCTGGTATTAAACAGGAAGAAGACAAATGTTAAGTATCTGCAACAGATGTGCTGCCACGATGGTAATACAGATATCACCATCCTTTAAAATATTCAGCAGGCTGCTTCTAGTTGCCGATTTTTCTTTCTCCAAATTTCTTTTCTCTGGACATTACCTTTGACCTATGCTGGGACCTGAAATCCCATTTGGCCACTGGAGGGCAATCCAAACTCTTCACAATAGATACTTCCAACCCATGGTTTCCCAAGTAGCAGCATTCCACCTGTGCCTCAGGGACTGCAGTTTGCTTTTGTGCTCCCATCCCCATGCCCATCTCTCTTTGCCCCGTCCTTTGACATACACCACCAACAGGCCTGTATCAGTGAAGTTTTGTAATCATAGGCAGTCTTCTTTCCAACAAAGTGCAACTTCCTCCACAAGTCCCTTCCTTGCCAGGGGTATAGGGAGTGCTCACCCTTGGCTGACAGACTCCGTGGTAAGGTCTCCATGACCATCATCCCTTGGCATTTGGTCAGTGCCAGGCACAGCAGTGACATGTTGGGCAGGGGTGAATTTCATACTGCCAAACTGTGCGAGTGCTGCATTGTATGGGCTGACTAAAATTTATCTTGGGGAAAGAGAGGTGTGTAGAAACATCAGAGTGTGCATGTTACACCCAGTGCAACACAAGAAACTCTGGGCACTGCCATCTGTCTGCATCCTGTAAGAAAGTCAGTCTGTTACTGCCTAAACCTTCAGGGAATACCTGTAAGAATAATGGACAGAAAGCATTTCACCTTGTGTGTTCTACATTTGAATCAGACCCTTGGGTTTATGTCAGATTATGTCATTCTGATTCCAAACAGGGCCAAGAGCACCTTGCAACAGGTGCAGAATCACAGCATGAGATTTTTTTAAAGTCATTGCCTGCTCCAAGGTCTACTGGAAGTTTCAAGGTACCTGGAGGTTTTTCAGCAACCAGTCAGCAGCCCTCAGTCTCTCACTGAGCAGATTCCTTCAATTCCAACAGGGCTGAGCACACTAATAGTCTTCCAGAGGGAGCTCTCTCTCCCTAGGAAAGGCCTGGCATCTGGAGATGTTGAACAGCAACCTCTTCAAGAATGGAGAAAGTCAGCAAACAAAACACATCCAGACCCCAACCTTGCAACTTATAAGGCTCCAAGAAACCTTGCTCCATCATCTCAGTTGCCCATTGATGCTTCCCCCACGCTCGCCCCTGTATGTATTATTCAGGCAGCTCATTTGCAACAAGGTGCTGCTGCAGAGTCCCAGCAAGTCACCAGGACAGCCTTTGAGGTACTGACGGGTTCATTTCTTCTCTTCCCAGGATGCTGGATGGCCTCCTCACTTCTTGGCTGCCTGCCTGGTGGTTTCCAGAAAGGCAAAGCTCGTGCATTGCCGCATCCTAAGCTCCCAAATGTCTAAAAGTCTGTCTGGGCAGCTGCAGTCCCCCAAATCAGCCACAGTGTGCACCTTGCCAGGTGCCCAGCTCTGTGCGCCGCCTGCACAAAGCACAGCTTCTGTCATGAGCTGGACTTTTCAACATCATTTTCCTGGGTTTGAAGTGATCCTGTAGACAGGACCTGTACATAGGCTTTACTATGTATAAAATTATAACATTTTAAAGTCCTTTCTGAAGTTTTTCTTTTTGAAGCCGTAAGAGTAAGTATTTTTCTACAGGTAAGACAGGACATGTAAAATTGCCAGGGAGGTGGGAGATTCACAGAAGAATGGACAAAAAGGCTCTTTTAAATTAGATTCAGGAAAGGGTTGTGCATTTTCCATCAGACAGGCTTTACAAGGACCGGGATATAAAACAAATGCCAAGCCAAATACTGAGAGCAATGTAACCAGTGAAACAATGGGAAAGTTATTTAGCAACATACACAGCCCTGGAACAGCCACGCTGTAAGTTAAGCACGCACACCAAATGTATTTTGGGCTGCTGGTGCCAGAGCACTCAGCTAACCCTCAGAAAATTAAATCGTACACAACATGCTTACATTTCCCTCTCAACAACAGCTTGTGAGGCAATCACTGTGAAGGGATATACAGCACTTATTTATTTCAAACAGCCACTTGGGCAAGCCAGCTTGGACTCTGATCTTAACCAGATGCTCTTCAGTCACCCCACATGCAAGGTGAATTGTGCAGCTTCCACATGCATCCCTAGAGCAGCATATCCTGCTCTCCTACTGCCCTGTACTAAGCACTGTCAACTGCCAACCACTCTGTCAAGTAACTTCATCTGTCTCCTGAGCATCGGCTCTCACAATTCAGCCAGAACAGGATGACTTCTGTCATTGCAGAAGAGAACCTGTCCTTGTTCCTTCAGAGAGGATGCCCATGCTTGCTGGTAAAACAAAGTTCTTACCAAATTACACTTCTGCAACAGATGCATTGTCCTTCCCTTTGACCCAAGTCCTCATTGCACCAGATTCCCTCCTGAGATGAAATATTCCCTCCTGAGATGAAATGAGGCAGCTGTGGGAGAACAGGTGCCACAACTCTATTTAACCTTACCTGATTTGCAGATGATACTATCTCTTGCCTGTACTCTTCGAGATGGTTTAGCTCAAAGCATGCCTGTGCTGATGTAAACTGGACTCAGGGATGACTTTGAAGGTTGAAATCATAAGAGATGAAGAAATCTGGGATAAATAACCAAGCTGAAAGGCTTGGGTCCTCTGCCATGATGCAAAGGTGGCTGACATAAGTTGTATGAAGGCTTTAAAAGCAGCCCACATTTCTTCTTGGACTGTTTCCTTGGCAGTGCTAGAAGACTTCTTTTTAAAGTTCTTGAAGAATCTGCAAGCAGAAGAATGCTGACAAGTGCTCTGCTTTTCCTGTCTTTTTTTCCCCATAATTGGGAAAAAAAGAGCTTTGCTGTTTTCTTTCCAGTTTCCCACAGAAGAGCCTTGGGAAGTCTATGTCATCCTGGGTTTGGAGAGCAGTGCAGCATGCAGCATCATCCCCAACACAGAAGATGCTGGAGGGACATTCTTGCAGCTGGCAGGGAAAGATGCCTCCTTGCAGCTGGCAGGGAATGATAGGAGCACCATGTTTCCTTCAAGTGATACAATTATTCTTCCTCTTCAGCAGGGCCTTCTCCGCACTTTATACCCAGAGTCTGTTGGCTCCCACAGGCATGTCCTTTGCTTGACTTGCTGTTTCTGTTTCAGGGAGTAAAGTATTCAGGACGGTTTTTCAAGGACTGAAGTTTTTCTTACAGTAATGTTCCTACCACAACCACCAAAACTGTTCCGCTAAACACTCTGATGAGAAAGAAAGTTGTTCAGGTGAAGAAAAGATATTTACATATCTGATCACCATTTTGTCTCACCTAAGAGAAAGGGCATCAAACATCTCTGATAGGTTTTTTATTTACAAGTTTTCTTTATCGTGTTCACACTTTGGAATAGCAGGGTCATGAGCTGAAACATGATATAGGAGTACGTGTGTGTATGTGTGTGTGTGCGTGTGTGTGTGTGTAAGGAGAGAGGAAGGCATCAGAAACTTCAAGTACAAAGAGGATTTTTAAACTTTCAATTTCACCCACTCTGGATGTTGGGACAGATTATTAGAAAACTACTTTTCTATTCTGTAGCAATTTTCTATTTTGTTTGGGTTTGTTTTGTTTTAATAGCTAATAGCCTTGCTTGCCAGCACACAAAGAAATCAGCTGGTGTTTGTGCTCTCAAAAATGAATGGGTTTCCCATTTTTCCATTGATTTCATGCTATTATATTAATAAATCTTGTTGTTGGCTACCAATGACATGAGCTCAGAGTACACTGAGCAATGCTTCACGCTGTTGCATGTTGAATCTGCTGGGGAAATTTGTCACTGAAGAGGCAAACATGAACCTCTGTTTATTTAAATTTTCTGGATCAAGGTCTTCTCCCAAAGAAGTCACAAGTCTTACTGCAGCTTTGGAGTGCCACTGTAGCATGTACACGTCGGAATAAGTGCATAATCCTAAATGTTAGATGGAAATGAGTTCTGCTGAAGCAGGAGAAGAAAATCCTGGACCAGGGTCCAGCCAGATCAGCACACACCTTGGCAGACATTTACATTTGCTCAGCATTTTGTCTCCTGCCCTGCGCCCCTGGGAACTGTCTAGCTGGCTTTATTTTAAAAGAAACAGGAAAAAGTCACGCACTCCAAGAGTAATGAAGAGGTGTGAGGAGCCAGCTGGTCCCAGAAGATTGATTTTGAACATTGAGTCTGAGAAGTCATGTTTGGACTTGCCTGTATTCAGGACTGGCCTTTGCCATAAACGCTTTCATGGCATTTTAATCTTTTCAGCAGCAGGCTGTTAGGGGCACAGTTAGGTACGCACAGCTCTGCCACCACTTGTCATTTACTGGGTCACAACCAGCAACCCCTACAGAACGTCCACACATCATACTCTCCTTTCCTGCCTCTCCCAAAATCCTTGCCCAAAACTGGATCAGAGCTCCATCGTTTCAGTTTGTGCTTCATTTTCTGTTATTGCAGTGATTTTCTCCAGGGTGCTCCACTGAGCCTGTCTACCAGACATATGCAGTGGGAAAATGATGCAAGAAGAAAATTTGTATATAGTGTATTCTATGGGCAAGGAGGGAACTAAAAGACATTAGGAAGCCCAGACTTAAGAAGTTTTGGGAATGGGTGTTGCCTTTGTTCTTGTGATGGCAGTTGCCTTAGCCCAGTGTTAGGATCAGCTAGTTTGCAGGGATCACTAAAGCAAGTTACTTCAGTGTGTTTGTTTTTGGTAGCAGGGGTGGTGCTGACAGCCAGAGGGATCTCCACAGGCTGGGGAATGAGCTGAGAGGTGCCTCATTAGTTCAGCAAAGGGAAATGTAAAGTCCTGCCCTGGGGAAGGAGCCCAGACACCAGCAAAGGCTGAGTGATCTCCAGAGGGGCTTTCTAGGCCCTAAGATTGTGTCAGTCTGCGATTATTGCAAAGTTGTAGCAATGATGCTGGTGCAGCTACAACTGTGATCCTGCAAATGTCATTTTATGACGACATTCAGGGAACGGCCAGCATGGAAAAAAAACATCCTTGCACATCAGGTCAGGATTTAGTTCAAGACCTTGCTGAAAGAGATGGCACAGAGCAGAAAGTGTGGCAACCAGGGTAGTGCTGCTGCAACTGATGCCTGGAGTGGGTTTCCGCCTGCCCAGATTTCACATACACATGGGACTTGTGGTGGGGTGATAAGCATCAGATTTTGGTGCGACTGAAAGGAGTTAAATTCTGTAGAAGGGGTAACTCAGGACTGGTTTAGCTGAGGCAGAGCAGGGGCCCAGAAATGTGAAGGAGGACTGCAGGACTGCAGAGGATCAGCTGCCCCAGAAGATTGTGAAGAGCTTCCACTCTGGCAAAACAGATTACTGCTAATCTAAACTAAATCTCCTTCTTTTACACCTGACCAGGGATCATTTAGTGCCTCTGTGGATGGCATTAAATCAATCAGGGCTGTAAAGAGAAATCAAATGTTTTGTCTGTGCCCTTCATTTGCTCAGACATGTTTGGATGACCACTGATGAGAGAGTGAGATTGTCTCAGGACACTGGACAAACAGACTCATCTTGGAAGATGGCATAAAATTTTTTCAGAGGTTCTGAGATACCTGGAGGAAAGGGACACACAAGACAGTTGCGTACAGAAGCAAATCCCTTACCTTGAGTGTCTTCAGGCTCAATAAATTTATCACAGCTTAAAAACAAGGAAAACAATTTGAAAACAGCTTGCTTATAGCCTGTGAATTTCTCCTCAGGGAGAAAATCCAGGGCTGTGAAGAGTAATTTAATCCTGTTGAATAACAAGAACCAAAGACTGGAAATCAAAAGCACAAAAATTCAAACAGATATGAAGCCTAAGGGGAAAGGAAAATGCAGGAGAAGTTCTCGTTGTTCCCTCGTCAAAGCCACAGGTGTCCTGTGGGCAGGTAAGGGGGGCATGGATGGAGGAGAAAGGCACCTGGCCATCAACTCAGTGTTGCCCAGGGGCACAAGTGCCAGGGCTGGAAGTGTATCAAGTAGGTTGCTCCCTCACCTGGGAGATTGACATTGCTTCATCACTGCTTCCACACACACAGACCAACCTCCTCTTCCTCTGGAGACGGTCACCGACAGTCCCCTGGATCACCCAAAGTGGGGTGGTGAGGCCTGAGAGGACAAGGGGACACCAATTCTCACTTTGGAAAGGCCAGCAGTGGAGCAGGACACAGAGATGCCAGGAAGCTGCCCAGCATGCACAGGACAGCGCCCTGCTGCAGCTCAGCCCTCCTCGCCTCTGAGCTGAGCTAAGGACCTGCTTCTGCACCTCCATGTCTGACCCATACCCTGTCCCATGGGCCCAGCGTGGTTCTTTCCTGCGTCCGACCCTCTGGTACGACTGTGCCATGAATGTGAGGTGGGGCACAGCCCTCCTCACCCCAGCCCATGTCGTTGGTTCAGAAACCAGCAGCCTTGCCCCTTGCAAAGAGCAAGGACTTCTGTCATCAGCAAATTCGCATTTATACTGCTTGCAGGTAGCTGACTTACTGGCTGGGCTGGGTGAGCTGGATATTGGTAGGTCCTGCAGGAACCTTGGGCAGTATGGGTGCTTTGACTGTACAACCCTTCATTAATTAGGAGTATTTCTGTACTGTGTTTTTACACATGGATCTACTCTCATATGCATCTGGCAAATAGTTTACTCCCAAGAATGTGAAGTAACTTTTGGCTTCAGAACTGGAAGCATGAGTGTCTGTTGTTTAACTCTTTGCTACCACTGGGGATGCTAGATGAGCCTCTGCAAGGCAAGGAACAGTCTCCCTTTGCTCTAGCAATAGCTGCAGACATCAGGTTCTGGGACCCATGGCTTACTCGTTACTATTGTAGTATTGCAGGCTTTTGCACTGTAATTAATTTCAGAACTTAACGAATCACTTCAACACAAGTCTTTTGCTATTCTAAAGTAGGCAGGACAGGACTGTGGACAAACCATAGAGAGGTTTGGCTGCATTTTACTGGCGATGTAGCAGTCATATCTATGTTGTATGTTTTTCATATATTTTTTTCAGTAAAATAATTTTTTATTTCTGCAGTCTTTGTTTCTGTTAACTTTGGCTGAAAGACCAGTATCTTAGTGTCACCTAGAAATACTTTATTACGCTGTTATGTGTTGAAATCAAATTCTTGACATGAAGTTGGATCAGCATTTATTAGTATAAATCCCATGATCTCAATCTCCCAGATCAGGTAGTTTCTCTGTTGCAGAGAAGGATAAGGTTCAACCCGGTAATATGCACAGGAATTTTTTTGGCAGCAGAAGGAGTATAACAAATCCTTGCATGTTTGAGATCCCATATGTCCATGTATTCAGAGAGACAGATGCATAATTTTCCTATGTGTGAGGAGATTAGAGCGAAAGAGATGAAATGCTAATGAGCAGATGGTTTGGATGTCAGTTTTATGTTCCCCTCACAGTCTTTAAAGCAATGCTGTAAAGAGAACTTGAACATGAGATGGTTTCAGTGGAGCTGATTTGTAGTATAAATAAAATCTATTAATCTTTTTGTTATCATTCACATTAGGCATGGAATAAAAACAGTGATTTGATTTTGAAGTATGACCTTTTGGAGTAAAAAAAAATCTTGTTTTCAATGCTCACTGCTCCACATCATGTGCTTTAAGTAACTGAGTAGGGCATTTTTTCTGTTCTTCTGTTTCACAAAATGGAATAGCTCATTAAAACTGTGTTGTCACCAAATACCTGCCTGTAATATAAAACAGAAATTATGCAAAAAGGAGAATAAGTAATTTTTCCATCACAAGACCAGACATCAGATGTCCTATCTGTCTGTGATTGTTTCCTTTACGCTTGTGAACTTTCATTCTGTGAGAGAGGCCACAGAGGAGAATTTAGAACATGGATGAGAACAGAACAGAGATCTTCAAATTCTTAGTTCTACCCACAGAAATTTGGATGAAGAGACAGAAAGGAGTGGAGACAAACATATTGATTCTCTGCAAACCACCCTCCAACTCTGTTTCTCCAGTTTCATCTTTCTCAACAGTGCCCAAAAGGCATAGAGTCATTCCATCCTGATCTGGTGGTACCCTCTTTAAACTTTGATGTGTGATGAGGTGCCAGGCTGTGGAAAGACATGCCCCCTTAGTTTTCTGTATGGCCTACACCCTTTCCTTTCTTTATCTCTTTCCATGCTCTAATACTGGTTTCCGGTCCCATCACAGATTAGAAAAGCATGCTGCAGCCCATCAGGGTTGCATCTCTGAGGTATTCGGCCTTGCTTGAGCGGCAGCTGAAAGCATCTGCTGCATCTGCTAAGGTTACATGGGACTTTTCTCTCATCCGGGACAAGATGATGAAGGTTAAAACCCAGCAAGCTTCACTTCTGCTAACAGCAACATTTGGTTTGACATCAACACTCTTACAAGGTTCCTATTCCAAAGATCTCACAGTGATGCCACATCCTTACCATTACAGTCTAATATTTTGGGGATTAATCTTCTGAATCAGCATCCTGTCTGGGCATCACCACTACCGTAAATGTCCATAAGCCCTTGTACCTCTTTCTCTGTGTAGGGAGCAGGAGGAAGGGCAGTGGCTGGCGGCATTCCTGCTCACCAGCTTTAGCATGGAGATACGGCTTTTCTCCTCTTTTGTGCGCTTCTCACCACATTGCCTTGTCCTCGCCTGACCTCTCTGGCCAGTGTCTGGTTGGCCTTCCCAACCCTTTTGTGCTGTACAAACAGCTTCCCTCAGGGGAATCTCCATCCCTTCAAGTGAGGGCATGGCAGTGGTGCAGCTCAGCCTTCAGGGCAACACACAAGCATTTTTGCTGTGGCTGAGAAAAGACCTCTGAAAGCAGGGCAGTGAGATGGGATGGTTCCTATCCTAAAACACCTGTTTTTTCTGAGCAGGACGGGGTGGTGGATTGCTCCCCTGTTAGTCATTGGTCACTCTCTGGGATGGAAAGTGATGAAGCTGGAGGTTTTGCCTTTCTAGCATCTGTGTAAATTTTACAAAATTGTGGCATGACTCCTAGACATTATCCAAATCCAGGGTGTGAGCGTGAGCCAAAGCTGGAGTAATCACCTGCAGCTCGACACTAGAGTTGTTATGAAAAATAAGTATGTAGTTCAAAAGCTGATCTCTGTAATACATTGCTTCCTACTTTTCAGGCATGTGAAACTGCTAGTAATTGGATTCAGTATAAAATATACGCCAGGACTGTGTCTTAATTATATTAAATCTTTAGCCATCACTCTCCCTTTGTTGTGGTTGTTATTTTGTCACCTGTTTATCAAGTTTTTACCTTGGTAATGATCCAAGTGTCTAAGTTGTGTATCCACAACTTAGAAGAAGAGATGACAACCATAAAAATTTAAGCTGAAAACTGTTAAGTCTCTTAGCTATTTGTGTTTCATATAGTGCAAGCTCTTCTGCTCTGCAGGTTTTGTAAATTGCTGCACATGAAAGTGTTCAGTGATGCATGGGAAGTGCACAGTGACTTATGTTCCCTGTCCTCATCCTCTTGGAGGTGACGCCAGGCTCCTCTGGCAGCACAGCAGAACGGATGTCATGGACCAGTCCTGGGGGAGTCCAGAGGCAGGTGGCAGTACACCATGGCAAGCGCACGTGCCCAGCTCTCCGTGAAGCTGGGGGTCTGCACAGGGCTTCAGGTCCTAGAGCTCAAGGAGGGCTGCAGCATCGTTCCATACTTTGTAGGCCACGGGGCTGCCCCAGCCCCCTAGTGTCCTGGGGATGAAGGCTGTGGAGCTGGACACTGCGAGAAAGGGAAGGGCTGAGCCCACAGACCAAGCAGCTCCTCATGGCTGTGGCTTTTATTTGGGTCAAAAGTGCGTCTCTGCTCCTTGGTCACACATGTGTAAAATGGTCACCCTGTCCTGGAGGCAGCGGGCAAGGCAGGAACAGAACTAGTGAGCACAAATGCAGCCTCAGGAGACCTATGGAAGACGGCACTGGTGTTCACCCTGTGGTTCACAGCAGTTCCTTGGGATCCCTGAGAACTGAATGCTGTGGTTTTGCCCACCTTGGGGCACCCACATTTTTACCATGTGTGCAGAAGTAGCAAGGTGAATAACTGCAAAAGGGAAAACAGGACTATGCAGAATATGAGGTTTCAGGAAAGTGTGCTCCTAATCCACGTGCATGAGAAGCTCCTTCAATACAGTGTAGTGCTGATTTTTCTGTTTTGCTGACCAAGAAAATAACAACAACAAAAACAACAACAACAAACAACTTCTGACACAGGAAATTTCTACTGTTCATTGAACAGTGATGCCAGATTTGAAAACCAATCCCACCTCTGTGTCTAGAAGGACCATGTTACCTTAGACCAGTTGTGACCCAGAGAGACCCTCCCAGAAAATCTGAGAAGTGGGTGCTGTAAATATTTAAGATTATGAACAGTTTTTTGACTTTTCTGGGACTGGACTTGATAGTAAAGCACCAGGTAACAAGTGCTTGCAGAACTGGGAACACTGTCCCCAGTATACAGAAAACTACATTTTTAGAAGGATGAATACCCTCACTTATTTTATAAAAAAAAATAAAGAAACCCAAGTTATTTAAAGGATCTGAAAACAGCTTTGCTTAGGGCAGCCAAAGCAAAGAGATTTTTAGATTTTTTGGGGGTAAGTTTTACAAGAAAGTTTGCCCTGGTATTCTTACAGAAGCCATTATCAAAATCAAAAATAACCCTCTTTTGCTTCAGAAAAACACAGACAGACCTTGTTTAGCAGCTTGCTGAGGTTACAGCCCTTTCAGCACTGGTGTTCTTGGAGCTCTTGGACTAAATCCAGCATCAACTGGGCATTTCACCCCAACTTACAATTCAAAGTGAAGGCTCAGTGTTGGGATGGGTGTGAGCAGGAGCAAAGCTGGGGGACTAAAGCCTGGCTTACAGAAACATACAGTCATGATTAGCTGTTCAAGGAACCATTCTGCAGCTGTCAAATAAATTCCTGCACTTGCTAAACATTGTCTGTCAGTGCTATTTGTTGAGTTAAATTTCACTTCTGTTGCAACTGTAGTCCTGTCAGGAGAGTGACTGAAGTGGCTAATTTGGCCTCTTTTATTTCTTCATGCTTTTCCTCTCAGTTTGCACTTAGGCTTTTCTAACACATCTTTTTTCGGTGCCTTCCTCTGGCACACATTTGCTACTCAGGAAACCACAGGCCAGTTTGTTATGAGAAGAATTTGCCTGTCACCCATGAGTGCTGTACAAAGTATGTTTATAAAGCATTTTGGAATTTATGCTGCGGTTTGGGAAATGTGTAGGCATCCAGATGGTTGTTTTTATGACCACATATATGGTGCCGTGAAAGTATTTTAGGTGCAAGACATGTAACAGATACAGTTTAGTTCCTGCTATTCTTAACTGTTATTCTGGACTGGCAAGACATAAATGTGGGATGCTCAGTGATCTCTTCGCAGCTCCTGGATGATGCATCCAGTGGCACTGGTCACCTGGCAGGGCTTGGTGGGTCAAACCTTGAATTTGCTGACATTCAGTCTTCCCACCAGTCTGCTGTAAACCAAAGGGTGGATGCTCACTATTTCAGGTGTATCAGCCTTGTAAGGGCTGTTGCAGGGATGGAGAGGGCAGGACTGTGCTCCTTTGATGGACGAGATGCCAGCACAATGGGAGCATGGATCAGGATCCTGACTTACTAAAGAGCATTGTCCCTCCTGCATGCTCGCCAGCTTGTTCAAACATACTCCATTTTTGCTGTATGCTGCCAGAGATATAATCTCTTGCTAACTGGAAAATGTTTTATTGCTGCTCGTTTCTGCCTCTGTTTTCCCCTAACGTGCAGCACACCAGGGAAACAGAGTGTGTCAGGAGGGGACACACTCTGAAAGGGCTGTTTCGAGATAGGTGCTTTTGTACTTGCTGGGCACTTACACCTGCCTTTTTCCTTATGGACTGCAGCGCAGGCACATGCAGCTCAAAATAGCCAAGCCATTAGGAACAAAGGCATTGGCTGGGTTTTTTTAAAATCTGCTTTCTTTAGTTTTTAACAATATACACAGCTCCTGAATCCTTCTTAACTGAAAAAAGCACTGAGATTTACATCTATCTTACCTAGTTTTTAACCTGCCTCTCTGCCATTATCCATGAGAAAACAATTTATTTATTTTAAAAGCAAAATAACTTCTGTGGGAGCTGCTGCCTGACAGAAAGCCTGGAGGCCTGTGGGAGATTCATAATCTAAAGCATTTTTTTTCTGTTAGCCTTTTATAGCAGGGCACTGCATAGTCAAACCAACCACTTTAGACCATATGTCACCATTGTTAAATCCATTTGTTGATGCCAAGGGTTTCCCTAATTTACCTGCTTGAATCTTTTTGCACAATTTTTTGCAAGTCTTCTCTAGCCATTTGTTCAGATCATCTTTCAAAGGAGCAGCAAAGGGTTTGGCACTCAGATAGATACCAGGCGTCTGTAAGAGATTACATGGCTGTTAGAAGTTTAAATTAAACTGACATTCTACTTTTCCTATATATACCTGTGAGAAAAAAAACCCCAAACTGTCTGGAAAGGCACAACACTGATGCCATTTGGAACAAGGTATGTTGCCCTCTTCCTGACTGTGACTCAGACATTAAATCTGTAAAAAAAAAAATTCACTGCTATTTTTTTCCTTTTTTAATTTCTTTTGTGATATAAAAACCCAGGACATTGAAAATGGCCATACTGTAGGAACAGAAAAATTTCCTCTAAGGGTGAAAAGAGAAACAGATGAGTTAAGAAAAAAGCAAGGACTCCCTGACCCCTTATTTTCCATAGTACACTACAGCAGGAATTAAAATGAATGCTAGCAGATGGGGAATGGAAAAGTTTGCTGCTGCTAACACTGAGGTGGTACTGCTCTATGTAACTGTAAAAGCAAGGACTGTTTCCATTTCACTCTGCACGTTTGTTTTGCTTGCATTTTCCAGACTCATCTCCCAGGCATCTGCACATGCTTGGCCACTGATGCATGAAAAAAGCTAGGAAATTAGCTTTCTCTGCCCTTCTCTCTCTCCCTTTGGTATGTGTCCATTGCAGCAGACACTGCTGTACTTCTGTATGACTAAGAACAACTCTCAGTACTTGAAAAATAAATAAAAATGTCCTTCTAGGCTGGTGTTCACAAGCCTCTGTTCAACAAAATATTTATATGCCTGCTTAAATTTGTCAGTGAAGCACTGAGGCATAAGTTTAATGATATCCACATGCTCAGTTCTATTGGCTTTAATGGTCTTGAAGCCCACACTGAGAATCAGATGCACACTGAGGGATGTTCAGAAGAGTGTTGGCTTGCCTAGAGTCTCATGACTCTGGGAGCTGGGGCTGTCACACGTGCTAGGTAGTTACTCTTCTTCTGTCAGCAGCAGTGATTCAGAGTCATGACTGTTAACATGAAAGGACTGGTGGTCAGTTCCATCTAGCAAAAGGATGTGCAGAGTGGAATGGATGAACACTTTCTTTCTGAGACCCGTATTTGGTGGCTGAATGGCTGGGAGGAGACCTTACTTTCGCTTAAAGAGAAAATGGAGGCAAAGGCATTGCTGGGAAGCTCCTGCCATCTTTCCCAAGAATATTTCTTCGGAGGATCTGCTGTTCACTGCGAACCTCTCCAGCCCAAAGCTAGGCTGAGAAATATTTCAGGGTATAAGAATACATTATCTCAGGCACGAGTGATTTTGTGTTTGGAGGAAGTTAGAAAGCACCCAATGCACAGGCAGGGTAGGAGCCCCCAGGGACTGCATTCAGCCATGTCAGCGCTCTGCTCTCCCCTGGGGCAGGGTAGCAGCCCTTCTGGAGCACTGATGGGCTTACCCACAGAAGCAATGAAGTTTTGCCATTTTTCAGTAGCTGAGGATATGACCTGAGGAGAAATGGAGGAATGCACATGACAAATGAGGCAGGAAGGGAGGGAGGTCTTTTTTGGTACAAAAGGAGCCTTAACTTTACCAAGTTTTCAAGTAAAAAAAAGGAAGGGTGGAAAATAGAGAGATGAGGGGAAATTGCCCACTGATTACCAACACAAATGCAGAGCCAAAGAAAACAGACTTTACAAGAGGGTTATGAAGAGGTTACCATAAAGTTTCTCTTCACCTTTTGACCCATATTATGAGTCACTCCAAGATAAGACTGAGCAGAGTATTGTCATATGGGAAACTAAGCAAAGGCAGCTCTTCTCCTAAATAAATAAGTGCTCTACTCAAGGGGAATTACAGACATGTAAGTTGATTTCTCTTTCTCTCATATCCTTTAGTTTTGTGTTTCTGGGCACTGCTTTAGGCACTTGAAGTGCTGGAAAGTTAATTGTCTATACAATCATCCCCTCTCCACTTGGGCTCCATCAAGCAGCAAGCAACTTTATTAGAAAGAATCCCATGAACTTCTGGGGAGTTTCTAATGGGACGACTTAAATCCTTGAGAGTCTTCTCTTAATGTCTGTGGTAGGATCCATCCCGTGTTCTGTTGCTGATGCTGGGTGGGTGTGCTGCCTGTCACTAGGCAACCTCTGCACTAATGATAGCCTGTGCTCGTATTTGGGGTTGAAAAAGGTCATGCACAGTCATGGAATACAGAGCAGAGCAGAGACATGACTGGCTTCTCCCCAGGCGGGTTTTGCAGACAGCTATTCCGGTAACAAAACTAAGCTAATTTTTAGTTACTGTGAGATACAGCTGGATAACAACATTGCGACCTGCCATAAAGCTGTGGTTGCTGTTGGATAGTCCACTGCACAAAGTGGCACTTTGTACAAAGTACAAAGGCAGTGAGAATGTCTTGAGCTTGCCCTGATACGCATTTGGATCGGGTCTTACCTGATTCATTGGACCTTGACACGTAGGATTGCTCTCTTTTGTACTGAAGAAACGTCTCCCATGAGATCACATTCCTCTCGCTCTGAAAAAAATAATTTGTCTGCTATCCGAGGGCCCAGCACTCGAGCAGTTGTCACTGAGCTTGTCCCAACAGTGTCAGAGCAGGGTGGGGGGATATGCAGAGCTGAGTGCTGTGAAGCCAAGCCATGAGGAAATGGTGGGGTTTGCTACATAGATGTATTTTTGGAACACCACTTCTTTGTAAAGGATAAGTGATAATGAACCAGAACTAAAGAACCAACAAGTAATTCAAACAGATGGTGTTTCCCCATACTCTCAGTAATTTCTCTAACACAGTGCCTCAGCAGTGCCTGATTGCTGAGGAGTGGATGTCATACAGTGATAAGAAACGATCTGGTTTTATTTTTAGTTATGTTCCTTCTTCATAAAAGGAGTTTAGTTTTATCTGCTCTGACACCATCATTGGACAAATTTCAGTTCAATGAGTTTTGTTTGGATTGGAAGGGAAACTTCTACATTTTCTCCCATCAAAATTGGCATTCATCACCTTGGAGAGAGAGACTGTACGAATAAAAGCCTAGCAGTGCAAATCTCCCTCTCCCACCACCTCTTCCCTTCAGCTCAACCCTTTGTTGGTAACTCACTGCCTTCCCTCCTGACACCTGTCAGTCATCACACGGTACAGTTCATGTGGTACTGACTGCCACCACACCATTGAATCTGCCTGTGCATTTAACTCATCTCTTCTCTTCTGCATTATCTATTTGGACAGTATCTCTGTGGGATAAATGACTGGAACAGGGCAACTTTCTTCCTTGGCAGTACTTTGATAAATAAAAAATAATTGCAATAATAGTAATAAAATCAGTGCTAGTAACTATGGCAGCAGAAACAGAATAAGCAGGTTATTAATTTCACTCTTTAGTGAATACAGTTGCTTGGAAAATTAAATCAGGTGAGTCTCTTATGAAAAGCCAATCTATTAAAAAATTATATGCACAGGACTAAGGTACTTGCCTGTTGTGTCACAGTCATGGTCCTACAGGTGCTCTTCGAGCACGGCAGACAAAGTGAGGTACCTTTATATAGTTCCAGGAGAAAAATGTTTAGGATGAATGTCATCACCTTGCAATTCCTGCTGATATGCACAGGGTAAGTACCACTGCTTAGCCTGTGCAGAGGGGCCTGTTAATCTGCCATAGAGTTACCTTGCACTGGCAGCTGGTTACGGACCTGGACCTGGATGAGGTGTCATTAACAACCCAGGATGCCTTTGTGCACTGAGATGCCAGAACTCCCTCAGAAGTCCAGGGCATGGCATTTTAATAGGATTTAACTGACAGATGAGAACTTGTGTTTTCAAAACAATTTTGCTGATCTAAAACCATATGGCAGATAAGCTTTCAAACACATTTTTAAAAAAATCCTTGCAAAATTCAAAAGTTTGACCATAAATGCCCCCAAAAGTTTCTTTTTATTGTTTTGATGGGAGCAAAACAAGCTAGAGGATCCTTCCCAGACCTATAGGGCCAATTTCAACCTCAGCATGAGGCCGTCTCTACCAGCAGATGTTTCATTTATTGCACTGAACTGCTGGAGCATCGTATTTGAGGCTGCTTCTTTGATTGATATGTGAAAGTTAAGAAGAACCCAACCAAAATACCACAAGCCCAAAGGAAAGAGATCTTGTTTTGCTGTCAACAGCCTGACAGAGAATGAGGCCCCATTTTCTCTACAAGCTATCAAAGACTAACTTGATCAAGTCATATGAGATAAACGGAGATGACACGGTCATGCTGGGACAGGAAACAGGCCTCCAGCAGTGGCAACGGAGTGTATGTGTGTGTTTGCTAAGGAAAGGGCAAGGGTCTTGTCTCGAGCTGCAGCTTTCTGCTTTAAAAGGCTTTTGTGAGCAAGTGTGAACACGCTGGGTCTTTGCTGTCCCAGCCATTGTCTGTGGTGGGAAACCAGGACCTCCTCTAGAGAAAGCAGCTCATGTACTGCAGGGAAAATACCTCTGTTTTATGTTTTTAGTTACTTTTTGTAGTAATAAAGCTGAAACACCAGTGTATTTGAAACTTTTAATTAAAACACTCAAGAGAGCCAGAGATGTTTTCTCAAGTGATAGTCGTCCTTAGTAGGATCTCAAGAAGTAGGGTCCTGTCTGTTCTGAGTTCCTAACTGCTCCAGCTGAAGCAGGAGAGCACGTGATAATTATCAGGCTATTCTGGCATTACAGCTTTTCTCCAGCAAAAATTCCATCCTGGACTCAAGACAAGGTTGGTCAATGCTGACCTGCTTTTTCAAAGCTGTTTGGTTTTCAATAAAACAGACATTTTTGAACAAAACACAAGTTCTGAAAAGCATTTCCTTGAGTCAGGTGCTTTTGCGGTGCATTCAAATGTGGATAGTAGTAAGTGCTTTTCCAGCAATCAAGTATTCTGCATTTTTCAGTCAAAGATCTGGGGAAAAAGTGTTTAAAACTTGCAAACTATAAAGGAGATCCTGCTCCCGCAGTCAGATAAACCTATACTAAAGAGCTGCTTTGAACATTTTAATGGCAGTTTTTATTTCGTGTCCAGATACTGGTTTGAGGGTGAAAATGTTTTGCAAATATATTTTTGACAGAACAGCTCCTGAGGCGCTGAGATAAAGGCAAATAATATGGAGACAGGAGGTGTGACTTCATTCTGCTTTGTGAAAGCATTTTGGCTTTTTCCCAGCCTGGAACAAAAACAGCTTTAGGCTCCCCCATAAGTCTGTCCCATAACAGTGTCACTTCCTGCCTAGTCAGATGGCAGTGTTGACCAGGTGGCTGGTTTTTTTAGCACTTCGGTGGATTCTTGAGAAACTGTGGAATGAACTATGAAAAGGAATAGCACAGCCCATGCAAATCCCCTAGATGCCCTCATCTTTCATGTTATATTCAATTCATCTCACCCTGGCTGTGATGCTTCTGTTTCCAGCACGCCACAGGCATTTTAATTGATGCTATAAAAGTGCCTCAGAGTTTTCCTCCTTTCAGCTCTCTCAAGCACACATGGACAAAAGAACCCATCATCTTCCTGGAAAAGATTATGTGGCCGGTGGGAATCAGAGTATGTCTGCAACATTTTTTCAGAGCCTCTTGTAGCTATTGGAAGGACTTCTTGTGGGCTAGAACAAGGGCCTATCAATTCCCCCAGGCAAGTGCTGAAAGCTGTGTTCAGACTCAGGACATCATCAGCTACCTTCAAGTGAGAATCAGAACTTTTCATCCTGAACATGTAGGATTAGAGGCACCTATTGAAAAAGAAAAAGCGGTTCAGATACAGTTTTCAGGTTACCATTCTTAATGTTGAAAGAGCTGGACCATAGGATGTAGAGCTCTCATATGCAGGGCAGGAGATGGACTTTTTAAAGGAGAAATCTGCTCCCTTCCCTGAAGGCATGGGGAATGGGGACACCTGCATCTCACTCAGGTGTCTACATTCATGTGGCGAGAAGCTGTAGCCTCCAGACTTCTTGCAGTGTGGGAAATCTCAAAAATCCAAAGACTGGTGAATCTTCATAACCAGCTTGGACACAGGACTGGAAGGAATACTAAATAACTTTGTCAATGACACTAAACTGGGAGAAGCTATTGACTCCCTCCAAGGCAGAGAGGCCCTGAAAAGAGAGACCTTGACAAATGAGAGAACTGAGCAATCATGAACAGCATGAAGTTTAACAAACATAAGTGTTGGATTCTGCACCTGGGATGGGGTAACCCTGGATGTAGGTACAGACTGGGGAATGAGAGGCTGGAAAGCAGCGCCATGGAAAGGGACCTGGGCAATGACTCATGATCATGAGTCAGCAGTGCCCTGGCCGCCAAGAGGGTCAGCCATGTCGTGGGGGGCATCAGGCACAGCATCACCAGCCAGGCAAGGGAGGGGATTGTCCTGCTCTGCTCTGAACTGGGATGGCCTCACCTCGAGTGCTGGGGCAGTTTTGGGTGCCACAATGTAAGAGAGACATTAAGCTGTTAGAGAGCGTCCATGAGGATGGTGAAGGGCCTTGAGGAGAAGCTGTATCAGGAGCAGCTGAGGTCACTTGGTCTGTTCAGCCTGGAGGAGACTGAGGGGAGACCTCACTGCAGTTATGACTTCCTCAGACAGAGGCAGACAATGATCTTTTCTCTGTGGTGACCAAAGGGAATGGCTTGAAGTTGTGTCCAGGAAGGTTTAGTTTAGATATTAGGAGAAGGTTCTTCACCTAAAGGGTGGTTGGGCACTGGAAGGGGCTCCCCAGGGAAGTGGTCACAGCACCAAGCTTGACAAAGTTCAAGAAGCATTTGGCCAATGCTCTCAGCCACATGGTGTGATTCTTGAGGGGTCCTGCAGAGAGCCAGGAGTTGGACTTTGATGATTCTTCTAGGTGTCTTCCAACTCAGAATATTCTATGATTGTATGAAACCTCTGTCACAGAAACAAACATTAACCTTTCTTAGCTCTATTTGACTGCTCATGAGATAATTTTTTCAGTCTGTTTTAGGAGTGGTGAATTTCAGTAAAATCTCAACAGCTACCTTGCATTAACCAACATATGATCTGTAGACAGACCTGAATTTTAGGATTTATTCTTTCCCTGCTTGAGAGGAAGATGTCTACTTGGTCTTCCTTCAAAGATACAGAGAAAAACATTCTTTTTGTGAATTTTATTATGGTAAAAATATGTTCATCATGAAAGGAAATGTCCCACATGTTATCTGTGCTTTGCAGCACACACACTGCAATTCCAGGTAGCCAGGCTCTCTTCTGGAATGAAATTAGACGATGGCATAATTCATTTCATGCACCACACGTTCTTTCATTTCGAGGATTTCATTGTGTTTTGCAAATGTCAATTGCTTAAGGCACACAGCTCAAGTAGATATAATTTATCGTTTTTCATGATATTTATTACCGAGATCATTTAAGTGGAACCCAGGTGTTCTGGGATAGAAACCCTTCCTCCTCAGCAGGCGGCACTCCCTGGCCCTCGGGGAGAGACAATTCTCTTCAAAGTGATTCCCTGGAATTCATTTCCTCAGCCTGTGATTAGGTTTTCTAGCTTTCCTGAGTTCTGAACTGTGGTCTTTTACATTTATGCAGCTGGGCATACATCTGAGTTCTGGGGGCATGGATGCCCAAACTGACAATCCTGATAAGATTTCTTCTTATATGTAGAAGTGTGACATGAGTATCTACTTCCCTGTTGACTCCACATCAAGTGGGACATTTTTCAGTCCTTTCTTTAGACTGAATGTGAGATGATAAAGAATAAACTTGAATGCCTGAGAATGAATATTGCATCTGCATTTGACTTTGCAAAGTGAGGCTACTTTAATTCTAACCTCCTATTTTTCCCATTCATGGAGGTGAGAATCGAAAAAAATTCCAAAGGCTTTAAAAGTGACTGAATTGCATTGATTTTGCTCTGGTAAATTTTATAATTCTTTTACAGAAGTAGGGTAACCAACTGCTTTAACACCACAGTTATCTACATTACTAGTTTTAGTTATCCTTTAAAGTGAATACCGAGCTGTATTCCAAGCAGTGCCAGTGCAGTTAAGTCCCAGTTTATAAATCTGTTATTATTATTGACAGCAATGTGCATCTTCTAGCACTTGTCAAGATGAATATGAAACATCAGAGGTTAGGCTATACGTATGGCCATCTTTTACTTAACCGTTTGAGTTTCCACATAGAATCTGGAAAAAATACCACTTTCTAGTATTTGACCTCTGTTATGTTGAATGGATACAGGAAAACATCATCAGTGTTTCGAGTGATGTCTTAGCAAGAGACCAGAGATTCTGGAAAAATCAAAAGAAAATATGTATTGAATGGATGTATATAAAAATGTTTTCCTTAGTTTTATGGTTTAACTGATTTCCAGGTCTTCTGTCTTTAATAAATGGCTTCATTTCATTGCAATTCCCCCTATGAGATCATCTGCAATTGAATCAAAGTACTGAAATATGTTTTGACCAACATGACTATTTTGAGATATATTTACAGAGTACATTGACAGAGGCATGTTCTTAACTTGGGTTTTGGCACTATAACATGTTCATGGAGAGGCGAGAAGCAGAAACGTTTCCATACCAGTATTGGCAAGGGGAATATAGAAGGGAAAAAGGGCTAGAGTATCTCCTCACAAATGAATAACTTCAGGCAGAGCTTCGGGACTTGACTGGCCCGGCCTTTTTGTGCTGGGACGTGACTTGGGTTCCCTGATCCCCAAAAGAAGCTGTCTGTAGCTGGACCATTGGCTGTGTACTGATACACTGGCTGTGTAGCATAAAGAAAAGTTCTCCCTGATGGCAGCCTTGGGGAGAAAAAATAGAGAGGTTGGGCAACTTGTCTAAGACAGGCTTAGGAAATCTTCAATAGGTTCAGAACTAGCTGACATCTGTAAAACAAGAGAGAGAGCGAGAGCATCTGCAATGTGACGTGCTGGTCCTGCCTGTAGGAAAGAGTTCAGCCTCAGCAGGCAGAGAACTGACATGAGTAGCCTTGGGGACTCCCTGTTTTGTTTGTGCTCTCTGACCCTGTACACTGTCTTCTGGACCAGGTCACCTTCGCTGTGCGGCCCAGCCTGGCCCTGATGGGACCCTCCAGTGCCTAATCTTCCTGGTATGAAGTTAGTTGCTTCGCAGGCTGCTCAGGCTTGTAGATAACCATGTGGATATAATCAACTGCTACAAGCAGCCTTCAGCACAGCAAAAGCTGCTGTTCAATACACAAACTAAAACAAACCAGCTTTCCTTGTGAGAAATGCTTAGGGCTCAGCCCTTATCAAACTAGGCTTAAGATGAGTGCAGCAAAGGGCAGAGTTATTTGTAGGTGATGGGAAATAGTGCTGTGACACTTTTTTCTCTCTGGCACGGAGCCAGTCAGAGACTAAAGCAGCTTCCAGCACTAATCAGGGGGCTGGCACACCTCTGCTCACACATCTGCCATCTCTCCCCTCTGCGGGCCTGCCTGGAGTTGCAGCTGCTGAAGCACACCTGCTTCTGCCAGCCATCATCATTTGCCTTTCATGAGCAACCTGCAGCCATCCCTTAGCACAGGTTTTCTGGTTTCAGTCCAGGACAGAGACCTTGGTGTTCTTCTGTACCAGGGCCTCACAAAGATTTTAGCTGTCCTGCCTCCCTTGTAGGAGAGGGCAATCTGATTGCTGGAGAAAGAGCCACCGGTCCAGTTAAAAAATGCCAATGGGAACTGGCACACCATATTAGAGGGGGGAGCACCACAATCTGTATTTAGAAAGGACAGAAGTAAATCTCAAAACCAAAAAGTGTTTCACTAATGGGTGCCAAAGTCCCTACTCATTCACACAGGGCCTTAAATCAATAATTGCTTCCTGTGGGCAGAATGTGTCTTATGCAAGTCACCATTGCATCACTGTGTTTCAAAGTCCTGTATAAGCTCATATATGGCCAAGCAGAAAATAAACAATTTTGCATGGCAATTTATGTCAGACAATTGAGGACTCTGGGAAAAAGTGCTGTGGGAAGATGTCTGTCTTCTTGTTTGTTGCTTTCTGTTGACACAGAAAACTAAAATTTAGGGCACTGTGTGCAAACACATGCTTGCCAATATTTGTTTTTCAGAAAGCAACAGATTTCAGTCACTTTTGGTCCATCACTGAGGCACATCTCACTCCTCAGGTGTACTAGCAACAGTATATCCCACGTGGAGTTACATGAAGGAGAAAGAGAGGCACAAGCAAGAGCTCCTTCGTGCTGTAGTTTTGGAGGTATGAATCAGCCAGTAAGCAGGAAGTGGCACGCGGAGCCTCAAGGTCCTGAGGAGACACAGGCAGGGGAGAGGTACGATAATGAACCTGCCTCTGTCACCTCTGCAAGGAGAAGATTTTGTGTAGAGGTGACCCTAGGAAGAGAGTGATTTAAGCAATTTTGGAAGCAGAGCTCCCCACATGTTACATCCCAGAGCATGGGGAGGGAGGGTAAAAAAGTGGAGGAAGCAGGAGAGGGGCAAGTGGCTTGTGGAGGCAGCTGTCACCCCCAAAAGGGCTGGAGCTGGCAGGTCAGCAGGCTTACTAGAACTCCATCTCCCTAAGGGCGAGCTTTGATCCCATGCTGTTAAAGGCTTAGTATTGGTCAGCAAGTGAAAAACAGGCCAGAAATGTACAGCTTTATTGACTCTTGTGAAAACACTTACACAGGCCAGTTTTCATTGTTCCTTCTTGGAAACATGTTGGACCAGACCTCTTTAGTTTAGACAGCATCTCCATTCCTGAGGCATCCTGTGATGGGGAGTATCAGCTCTCTTGGTCTCGTGAGACCGGGGTTAGCTGTGTTTTGCTGCTTAAAGAGAGCCAAGTCATATAGCTTGCTTTTTCCTTTCAGCTCTGTACACAAAGAGCAGATACAGATGGGTTCTGACATATCAGTCCCAGCTGTTGTGCGTGATAGGCAGGAGAAGGAAGGGACCAGCAATCATTCTGCCAGCAAGGAGTTCCTACATATGAGAATCCTGCTTCTAGAGCACTGGGAATTTCAGTTTTGCCCACTACAATAAGAAAACTGAGTGTTTTTCTTTTTTGTGAAAAAGTGGGAAGGAGAGCAAAGAACATATTTTGTCACGTATCCCAAAGCTGAGGGTTAAATTGTGATCCTCACAGTATTTCCCACAAGTACAATCCTGTTGATAGGACAAAACACACAATTACTGCAACAACTATAAAGGCTGGATGACTGCACCCAACCCTTGGATTGCATGCTGGATATTGCAGTATTGTCTTCATGGAGGAAGATACATTTAAGTGCCCCAACCTGGGTCATATGACAGGCTCCCACAGTAAGGCAACACCTAAGAAGAGCAGAAATTAGTTCTACCAGTATGCTAAAGGAAAGAGCATTTTGGGAAACATTTGAGAAAAGTGATCTTGTGTCGTAGGAGTCCTCTGATACAACAGAGCCCAGTAAAACAAGGGAGGACAGGTACAGCTGTTACTGAATAAATGGAGCTTCTGGTGAATGAAGACTTTTCACTGCTATTGTTCATCAAGAAAACATTACCTATGACTGGATGACAAGTTTTAATCAGAAAAGGTCAAAAAGGCAGTGTGGCACTATATTAATTGCAGACAAAGCTGTTGAAACCCTTAGAGGTTCAGCTTGTGCATGGAACACAGTTTACAAGTTTTGCACTTTTACCTGTTTAATCAAGTATCTACTTGCTCTTTTGGATATCTATAAAAATGTAGCAACACATACCTCACTGTTAGAAGAAATTTGACTTAATCTATGCCAGAAAGTTTACTTTGGGGATTCTTCAAATGATTGAGAACAAATTGAGTCTATTTCTTGACCAGGATGTTCAGTACTGAACTAGGAAAAGACATTAGGAATAACTTTGAAGCATAATGGACAGTGAAGCTTTGGAACATATTTCCCATGAAGCCCACAGAGTTTCCATCACTTCAGGTCTGTAGGAAGGGATTGGGCAAGTGCCAGCCAGCCAGTACTTAGCTCTCCCTACCCAAGGGTATGGGAATGGAGTGGACAGTCATTCTGCTCTCCTTCTACAAGGGCAACACATGTTCGTCCAGAAACAAACAGGACAGAGGTTTCATGTGTTGTTCTCATCAATGATCTCATTGCTGAAAAGGTCCTGAATAAGCAAGAGGATTATTTTAATGAGTGTAAAACATAACTTTAAAGTAGCTGAGCTAAGTCAATAAGTATTCTTTAAAAGTTGCTAGAATTCACTCTGTGTGATGGGATCCTTAGGGAAATTTTGCTCACATGCTTGATTAAGCATCCTAGATTCTAAATAGGCTCTTGAGTGGGTTCAGTTGAAAATCTTGAAGTATGGTGAGGTTAGAAGAGACTTGGGGCTACATTTTATGAAATAAGCCTGAAATTTATGTAAGTGGCCAACTAATCTGAGGGAGCAATTTATCAGGTTTTTCCTTTGCCTCTCTCCTATGTCCTTATGTGAGGGAAAAAGATGATGTGATCCAGATGGATTGAGCATGCTAGTCAGATTATCCCTGTGGATGCCCTTCATCTGCTCACACTGCTCAGTCAAAAAAATCATCTGGCACACCATATCACATTCAGAAAAGCAGGAAAATGTATACAGGTCAGCTATAATTGAATCTTTTTTGAACCAAAAATATGCAGGTTAGGTGACTTTTCAGGCAAACATAATGTTCAAATATTGGCTGTGATATTTAAAGAAGAAAGGTTTGTGATTCCCTATTATTTTAAAATACCTGATATATTTTAAAATGTAATTTAAAAATCATTTATGGGTAGTTTATTTTATTTATCCTCTTCTCTCTTCATCCCTCCAATCAAAATTGTACACAAGTCTCTGAAGGCAGCTGCCTAAAGAAATCTTTGTTTGCGGATTTCATATGGCCCCATATCTCAGATTTTATCTTGCTCTTACCTGGAGCTAGGTATTTTTTCCTATATCACCTCTAAGAAATGCTGATCGATGAGAGAGATGTCAGGGTTTTTTCTTAGTATTTATATTCTTATTTTCTTAGTATTTATACCCAGAAATATTGGTGTTGGGGGCAAGAAACAAGCTGTTGGCCTTTTCTACATTTCTACTATTTTAGCCACTGAATATAATTTAAAAGTGCCAACAGAATAATGTCATAACCTGTACTGAATGAATTGTCTCTTTCAGAAGGGCTGGCTTAGACCATTGGATCATCAAATGATGTAAAACTGTGCACCTCTACAGCTTAGATCACAGCTATAGTATTTTCCACCAGCAAACAAGGTAGTGCAGTTTATACCATATAAAAATAAAAATGAAAATAAAAATTAAACAATTTGTGCTTGTATTTGAATATCTGTCTCACAGTGGATGAAACCTTGAAAACGTGAAATTCTCCAAGATTACTTGAATGGGTGCATTTTTTTCCCACTTGATGCCAAATAACATTGCTGGATCTGAGCAGAGAGGTTTGTCTGCTCCTCTGGGAAGGCGGCCTGTCTGGCTCTGCTGGGACAAAGACCAATTTGACCCATCCAATCTCCTTTCAGAGAAGAGCCCCCTGGAAATGATGGGGGTTGACCTAAGACAGCATATGTCTATTCTGCCATTTTTGGCTTGGCACTCATTGAGGACACTGTCAAGAGCAGTTGCTCCAGACTCGATAGGACCCTTGGCAGACCTGCTGAATTGCCATATGTTTCTGGGGGATAGAAGAAATCTAACCAAATGCAACAGCTATTATTGAATTTAATAGCTTCTCCTTCTGTGTAGTTATACAGAACACATGTCTATACACTAGGTTTCAGAGTTTAATTCCTCCATTAGCACTGCATGGCTTTAAGATAAAAGGCTGAAGAAGACTTTCTGGTGCAGTGAAACTGCATGTGTTGCTTTTCTTTAAAACCTAAGAGGATGTGCCAGCAGAAGGCTGGTTAACTCATGGGCATAGCTTTATGTTAAGTATTTGCATCCTTATCATGGCCAGTTTTATGATATGGATTTGCTAGAATGCTGTGATCTCTGGGAGAATGATCACAACAGGTTGTAGGAGAATGAGTTAATGGCAGTGCTCAAAGCTGAGCACTGCAAGGTGTAGGTCATTGAATGTCCTGTCTGAGGCCTCTGGAGACAGGAGGAGACTGCAAAGCAGAGATGCTTACTCCAAGGAAATGGCCTGGACAGTAGAGTTAAGCACCATCAGTTTGCAGAGCAATGAACACTTCAGAGTTCAAAAGCTGTGCAGTCCTGAGCAGCATCCAGATCCTCACAGGGACAAGGTGGGGCTGTCAGATCTTAAATATATGTTTAATTTAAAGAATGTGAACGATCCCACTGGCTATGAAGTTAGAGTGTACTCCAGCCCAGCTTGCTGTGTGCTGCCTGCTGAACAGGCAGACCAGAGGGGAACGGTGCATCACCACCACTGCTACTCACTGGATAGTGGCATATCTGACTACGGCTGGGCTGGCACCGGTGTTGTGCACCAGCTGAGCCTCCCTGTCTGCACACACAGCCATTCACAGGAGTGTCGCTGCAACAACACAGTGGTTTAGTTCAAAAAGCAAGCCTGCTGGCAAGCCGAAGAGGTAATCTCCCCTCTCTCTCCCACTTGTCTTTCAGCTGGAGGGAACCATGCCAGTCAGTATGTTGTAGATTATTCAGATCCTGGCAGGAACATTCAAAAGGAAAAGGCAAGTGAGTAGGGGTGGAAGGGGAACACTTTGATTCAAATATAGTCTTTATTCTTTTTATTGAGTGCCAAAGCTCTTGTGATCTGAGTGAAAGCTGTTATTACTCAAACCTTTACTCCCAAGTCCTCCAGACCTTTTTGTACACCTGGCAATAGGACAGGTAGAAGTTCTATTACCTCACTTATGTACCTAAAATTAGCCATCTAAGCCCAGGTCAGTCCCCTCAAGTCTCCTGGGGAGCAAATGCCTCCTTCAGGTGTAACTCTTCATGCCTTAAGGCACCTGGATACTCATTTTTCTTCACTGGGTGTAGAAGAATGCTTGGGGGTATAGAGGTTTGGTTGTTTAGTGTCTCAGACCACTGTACTTTTAAGTGTCTGAAATTAATAAATGTGGATGCTGAAATGCTGTTAGCAGGGAAATTTTCTCTTCTTGCATTCATTCTGTGAGAACTTTTCCTTTGCTGTGTAAGCTATGTAAACAATAGATAGGGTTTTTGTAAATAGCATTCATATCTGGTATCTTCTGACCTTGTGTACATTATATTAAGAAAAAACATTTCTAAGTGGGTGTCTGAGACTTTGACCAATCACCCTAGGAGAAGTGTGAACACTGTTGAATTGCTTTATGGAACTAGAATATACAAATGGTATTGTAAATTTAATAAATAATTCATTTCCTCGCTCTGGACTCCTGCCTCGCTGCATCTCTGAACCCCTGCTTGGAAGCCCACAAATAAAACATTTTCCTTACTAAATTGTGGTAGAAAAATATCAGTAGACATGCCGGATCAGACCCAAATTTCACCTACACAGATGGATTATTATGTGCCTATGTCCAATGTCAGTGGCTGGGAAGGACGCAGAAGCAGGGTGAGAGTTAGAATACTTTCATTCCACTGTAATTCCTCACCTGGTGCTTAATGTCAGCAGGATCCTCGATCTAATCTTTCACCAAGAAGTTAAAAATCAATAACCCCAAGACAGAAACTGTTTGCCCCCAATTCTGCTTTCAAGTACGTTTTCCTAATATTAATTCAGAGGTCCATGAGTAGCTTTGCGTGCACTCTGAAAGCAACTTGCAACTCTAGTGACAGTGCTAAACCACATGTTGCTTTTTGATTCATTTGGTTTTTAAGATTAATTAGGAAATTAAGATAAAGATGGTATAGTTAAAATGAGAACAAACTGAAAAAATACGTATTAAAAAATGTATCCAGCCATCATGTGCACAGATGCACCCCTACTCAGTAACGCTAATTTAAAGGAGACTTGAATTTAATCCTGCATGATCTTGATCCCTGCATTTCCTTTCCATGTCACTAAGCAGCTCCATATTCCACTGCTTATACACTGTGAGCATTTACCACCTGTGCACTCCATCTTCATGCTGTGTGACTCCACACTGCTGCGTGAACCTTGACAATATCTGCAGTAAGGGGATTTTATTTCCCCCACCTAGACTTTGTGTTAACCCTTTCAGCAGTACCTCTGCTGCTCTCCCTTGCTCTCTGTGGGTGAGCCCAAGGGCGGGAGAAGGCAGTCCGCAGAGAAGGGAGGCAGCCAGCATCTCACTGATGGTTGATCTCATGCTGCTCTGTCTAAAGGGCAACTTAGCTGCAAGTTCTGTTAGTGTGACATGTTGGCATCCAAATGGTTCAGATATAAGAATGAATATTATCTTTTTTTTATCTCCAAGAGTCAACAGTTTAAGGGTTTTGCTTGCCAGAACTCCCCAAGTTTCAGTACAAAGCCAGATGTGGACTTTATTTTTACTTCATTTATTGAATATACCCTGAGTTTATATCTTCATCTACATTTTTTTCTTACATCTTGCCTCATATTTTTCCTCATTAAGGATCTAAAATCTGCTTTATATAGCAGGTCTAGAACCCACATTTCTTGTTAGATGACATTTCTTCAAGCTAAGCGAAGAAACAGTGTTGTATTCAAGAGAATCATCTAATGGTAGTTTATCCAGCATAGCAAAGCCTGTCAGCTGACACAGAAGTGGTTGTGTCAGGTTTGCACACAGAACTGCTGGAGCAACACAAGCCAACTCTCCTTTTTTCTGTTATAGCTTCCCCTTTGTAAGCTGAAGATGTTTACATGCAACATAAGTGTATATGTGCATTATAAACATTCAGACATCTGCTGCGAAAAGCAATTGTACTGAAAATTACTATAATATTTTTGGGATTCTCAGTTTTCATATTATCTAGAAAACTGAATTCCTCAAAGCAAGGACCTCTGTACAAAGATCTTATCCAGTGTTCAGAACTGAGTGTCTGGAAAACAGAAGTTGGGGACACCATGAACAGATAATTCCAATGTACTAATTCATTAACCTCTACTGAATGAAAATCAACAATCCCTTAATTTCACACAGAATTATTCATCTGGAGTTCTTCTCTTCATCTTGTTTAAGTCTTTTTTGCCAAGAATTATAGGGAAAAGACAGAAAATGTAACAAGGTCCAAAAAATTTATCCCGAAACAAAAACAAACTTTTCTTTCCCACATTCCTCATCCCCCCAGAAAATTCAGCTATCCATTACAAAATTAAGTAAACTATCTTTTTCTGTTTTTGCTCCTGCAAAAATAAGAAGAGCAGGGTGAGGGGCAGAGGAAGGGTATGGGGTATCTACATGCGACTGGAGGAGTGGACAAAGAAACTTAGGCCATATGTCTGGAAAGAGTTTTTCACTCTTCCAGTGAGAGATGTGTAAAAGAGGCCTTTCCAAGACCAAGAACAGCAGGGTGTTCTCATCTGTGAAGGATCTTCTCCAGTGTGATGTTAGTGCAGAGCAGGGTTCTCTGTGTGTGGGCTGGACTGCCTTCCCACACCCTAAGTCCCGCAGCAGCAGCGCAGCCAGGCTTCCCAGGCTCTCTGATGGCGCAGGGGATGGTGGCCGTAAGGGCAGCGTGACTTTTGGCACAGCCTCTGCGAGTCTGCCTGAACCCTCCGTGCCTTCCTGGGGGCCCCTCAGGCTCTGCCCCCAGCTCATTCTGCTCTTCAGTGAGCTGGTAAAGTGACCTGGCTGGGACACAGGGACCCTTAGACAAGTGCATGTCCAAAGCCAACAGCCCCAAGCAAGCACGGAGCCTGGTGGTGCTGAAGTGAGGCCGCCAGGGCATTACAGCAAGGGCAGGATCCACCTCACCAAAGAGCTGGACAAGTTGGTCAGGCTGCCTTCACACAGAGAGAAATGGGCACAGCTCAACTCCTCCTAAAACAGAGATGATTGGCTCTGGGAAATTGCACTGTGGACATCTAAGGCAAGGGGAAACAAACCTGGGTCTAGAAGCCCAGCTTTTCACGTTTCCTAAAAGCTGTAGCTGGAGCTTGCACATATTGATCCATGTTACTCTGGATTCAGTCCAGCCATTTTCGACCAGCAGACTCCAAGTGGAGGAAATGTGTTACAAAAAACCTAGTCTAACATACTTTGCTCATTCTTATTCTCAACCACTTCAGATTTTTATGCTATTTTTTAAAATTCTAAGCATGGAGGAGCAGGAAACTGAGTGTCCCTTCAAGTACACGAGATCACAAGAGTGACAGCAGAAATCTCTTGAAACTTTACTGGTGTCTGAAACTAGATGTGTGTTTCTCTTAAATTAACAGGTTTGTTTATAAACAAAGCATCTCTGTTTACATACAGTCTCTGAAAAAAATTATATATCTGTTTAGATTATATTTAATTGACTCTCTGTAGCTAGGATGTCTCTGTCCTTCTCAGTTAGAAGCTGTGGGTTCCTCTCTTTGAGCTGCACATAAACTCATCTCAAAGAATTAAGTCCCCTTCACAAGGCATCTGCATTTGCTGCACTTATATGTACCACATGAACAAAAACAGTATTCATGAAATTCACTTGGAGATTGATCAGTTTTCACAAAAACACACATTGTAAATAAACAGTAAATATTTGTCCTGTGGAAGAAGTTTACATTCTTATTTTTTCGAGTATAAATAAATTAGGTCGAATGAGGCTATTACATTAACAACTGACAAGCTGCTCTCTTAATCCCTCATGCTTCCATAACTACAGATCCCATAGAGCAAGGGCAGACACAGGGCAATAACAGCCTTTCCTCTCTCAGCTGGGATCTCATGTGCAAATGTGCACCTGTGGATACAACCCTTGTGTAAAGAATATTTTATTTACAGAGCTTGCTTGGCCCCCTGAGCAAAACCAAGGTCTGTACTGGGGCATAATGTGCATGTTCTATGTCACATCCCTTTTCTCAATGGACTCACATGGGATACCCACCCAAGCCAGGGGCAAAAAACCTCCACTGATCTCAGCTCAGATCGGAGCTCTCAGTTCTGCTGAGCAGGGTGATGCATAACTTCTTGACTTTTCCCTCTTCAAATTTTTATTGTTTTAATTTCTTTTTGCATCTTACAAAAGCCATGTATCCACACACGTTTGTGGCAGCAATGTTTTTATAAGTACTTCCCATAACATGTTAACATGGCAGAGAACTAAACCGGCCTTTGAAGAACTTGGTCAAAAAACTCCTTCCCACATTTTGTCTGTGTTACATCTTCACATGTCCATTGCAGATCTTAATTCATGAAGTGTTTGCTCCACTTGTTCTGTTTTGAAAGATGTGGAACAAACATTCCAGTGAGAATTCAAGCCAAACAGTAGAAATACTGCTCATGGTTTTCATTTTTCAGAGCTTTCACATTCACACCCAAAGGGTGTTGCAAGATGAACCTTAACCTTCTTTAACTTAGGTCTTAAATCTTATATCTCATTGCATAGTTCAAGCAAGAAAAATCTAAAAATCTAAATCTGTAGTGCTGGTGGAACCACATACCACCACTAGTGATTACTTGCTCTGGAAAAGGAAGCCATGCCTAAGTTAGGCAGCTCACTTGAAAACTATGAACAGGGGTTTTCACATGCATTGCATGTCTTTATTCTCTGAGAAGTTTCCAGCATCCTCAGGCAGAAAGCACAGCAACAAAAATCCCTGAAAAACTGGCAGGAAGGAAACATGTATTTTGCCAAATAAAAATGGTAATAAGTGCATGTTATAATTAAGAGAAAAAAATGTTTTGCAGTTCAGTCCTCTTCAAGTCAACACCACGCTTCAGCTCTTTTAGCTGATAAGGTATATATAACTAAGCTTTGCCTTCCATCACTGAGTATAATTATCTTATAGATAGTACATGTCTGTCTTATTTCCTAGTGGGATTAGCACCATCCTGTCGGTGAACAGAAGTGACCCCTCCAAGTGCTGCTCAGTTCTCACATCTATTAACAAACACCTCCTACAGAATGTTATTCCAATGGCATTTGTTTTGGAAGTGCCTGCACAGAAATACTTCTGCCTGTCAAAGGGTTAGGGTTTACTGCATTATTACAGCTCTGAATTTGCACAAAAAATTTATACTTGGTGATGAGTATTTTCTTATCTTTTGAGGTTTTCACCAACAAAGATACACAATGGGTTTATTTAGGCTGTGTATAATTTGATTTTTGTATAATAAATAGAAACCACATAGACACCTCCATATACACCCTAAAATTCCCCTTTGTTTTGGCCTAAAACAGAGCAGTGAGCAATACAAAGAAGTTCTCAGGCCAGGTTAGGAGATCTGAACCACTGCCCACACATTTCAGGCTGCAAGTATCCTGTGTTGTAGGGTGTTGGGCACCTTCCGCCCACCGCCTTCCTGCGCACCATGCCATCAGCCAAGCCACCTTGGCTCCCTCTTGGCCAGACCTGCACACCAAGGCTCCTGCTCTCGGCTGTCCATCTGCCTCTGTCAGCACACAGCCACAGGGAGCACCAGCTCACGAAGGCAGAAGATGGCACGAGGCTCGCGCAGTGCCTCTGTCAGTCTGCCAGTCACCGGCACCCATGGCCATGGCACAAGAGGAGCCAGGGGTTGTAAACACAGCCTTGCAGCACCGGCGAGCAGTGAAGGCATGCAGGGTGAAGAGCCCTCACTGTTCACGCCATTTTCCCCAATACCCTATTCCCATCTGCCAGCAGATGGCACTCATTATATGTTTGACTCGTCCACAACCCAGGTGCCCTTTCCAGAGCACAGGGAACAAAGGTGGGATGCTTGCTGTCCTCCCGTGTGTCATAGGCTCTTAGTTGCCTTTCACTCATTTATCTCGTAGTAAGGGCTATGATTTCAGCAGGGTCCACACTCCAGGGGAAACTAGAAGGGTGAGGAACTGATAGACAGAAATGTCCCTTGGTGGCTGTGGCATGGGCTGCAGGGAGGCTGGGACACCATCTGCCTGTGTATCAGGAGCTGCCAGCCATCAGCCATGGCACCCCATCTCCAAGCTCTACACACCCATCCCACAGCTGAAGTAGCCCTGGAAAAATGTCCATGGGGCGAGAGGTGGCCAGCTTGGCAGGTATCAGTGAAGGAAGACCACTCCTCCCAAGAAGGCTCTGTAGCAGCTCAGTGACACTGCTAATTGCTGGGCTAACTGCTTGAACCAGCTGCACACACAGATGGCAAGAGATTTATCCTGCATCAAAGCACATCTTTTAGAAAAATACCCAATCTCTCCTTCAAGAGGTTAGTCAATAAAACATCTGCACTATAGTTACCTTCCTCCTTCAAAAAGTAGGGACTTATTTATTTTAAGTATGAATTGGCCTGCTTCCAGCTTCCAACCATTGGATTTTGTTACACCCCACCAGAAAGGCTGAATACGCTGATCTCCCATCACAAGGATCATATCCAACCTTTAGACTTCTGTGGCTGTCTACACTGTTCCTGCTTCCTTCTCTCAGGGATGCTTTGGATGCATGCCGAGCCCAGGGCATTGTGCCACCACGGAACACCTGCTGTCTGTCCCCGTTTCTGCAGTGCTACCACACAGGCAGGGCACAGTGCCCTGACAGGGTCACCTGGATGCCCTTGTCTCCACTGGCCCTTCAATGTTGTTGTGTGGATAGGACTGCCCACTCACTCTTGGTTTCTGAAGCAGGAAACTTGTTGTTCAGTTTTCACAAGAAACATCCTGAGTGGAGGGACATTGATAAGAACATCTGACTCCCATGAAAAGAAAATTTTAAAACACAAATCGGAAAGTTTTCTGGACCTCCTTAAGGAAAACTTAAGAAACTGCACCTCTTAAAAAACAGAGTACTGAAGACCTAAATCAGCTCAACTCTTCCTACAGCATTTGCTTTACCAGAAGGTACTTTTTGCTATATGTAGCAGCTGGTTGGAGAAGAAGCAGATCATACAGCTATGTGGGACTGCAAGCCCTGTATGATGTGTGCTAATCCTTGTCAATATTTTTAGGAGCTACAGGAATCCTGGCATTTAGAAAGATGCTAGTTAATTGTAGCTAGACCTGAAGCAACAGGAGACTTGTGTCCATCCCTATAGTTTACATTTTTCTTCCCAAGCTGTTCCCCTTATCCATCAGTTCATGCCTCTGCTCCAAGTTGTCGAGATCATTGTGAACTCTTACCCTGTCTTCCAGTATTTTAGAAAGTTGGCATCAGACTTAAATTTAGTAAGCATGCTCTTTCTTTCATCTTTCTGGTCATGGGGGAAAACAGTGAATACTGCTGTCCACAGGAGAGGTCTATTTCTGTACCCAGCTTCTCATGCAGTGTTGCACCACTGACAGCTACTCCTTGTATATGGCTTCCAAGTCAGCTTTGCAACCACTTGGTTCCTATTTCCCAAGCTGTCTTATATCTTGCAAAACACTAGAAGAAAACCTTACAAAGCCATGATGTATTGCCTTTGTGCTTCATCTCCTTCTCAGGACCTGTCATTCTGTCCTTGAAAGGATGAGGAGCGGTTTGAAATTATTTGTCTTTGAGATATCTGTATTAATTGCTCATGTACCCTATATAGGAGATAGAAAAGTGCTTTCCTTCCATTTTCTTTACCAGACCCCCTCAAAGTTCAATAAGCTGACCCAAGTCATTGTGTTAATGCTTCAGAATTTTTTTATCTGGACAACCAGCTCCTTTGGTGGTCTGTGGATTCCATGCTGTCTCTTCCCATCTGCTGCTTTGTCTGTTAACCACACCCACTTCCTTGCCGTGGGGCTCCCTGGCCAAAGTGCTACCAGCATGTTCCATATACTGTGCGCTAGCAGGGAGCACAAGGCAATTACAGTCTTGCAACAGCTAAAGTGGCTTTTTACTGAAAGGAAAAATGTCCATAGATGCTACGAGCAAGCTAGCACTCAGAGCAAGTACATGCAGGCTGACTTCCTCTTTTCCAAGAAACCAATCCCATTTTGTCCCACCCTTGAAGACTCCATGCAAGCTGTTGTGTTCTAGAGGGGAGAAGTTCAGAAATCCAAGTCTGAGTGCCTTCCAGTCTGGGGTGGCCTCATATTGAGGTCCCTTGATTTGAACTAGCTCGTCTGGTATTTGACTCCATTTCACACCATCCGTCTGTGCATGGTTGAGAGAGTTTGTGCACAGGAACCAAGACAGTCCTAATAAATCATATTATTTGCTATGGAAATAGCAGCTTCAGAGTTGTACAGACAGTTATAAAGGGAGCCTATGAAGCTGACGCCTAAATAAATAGCCCTCTTAAATATTTCACTCAGTCAGTTCCTTGGGATGGCTCAGGTTCAGCAGTGAGTAGTTTTACAGCCACTTCATAAGAGAGGAGGGAGGAAAACAGTAATTAAACTATCTCCTTTTGGCAGCGCAGCCCCTGTCGCTCAAACTAACGAGGAAGTTTGGTGCCAGACAGGAAAGCACATGGGAGCACAGGGTCTGAAGCACTTGCCTGGCATGCCCTGTTTTCGGATACCTTTAAAGGACAGGCTGTACCTGAACTGAATTCAGCTTCACATCTCTCCTGCCGAGCCTGAGGAGGAAGTGGGTGTTGGGGCTCTGAAGGAGAGAAAAGTCTCTAACATGCATACACACACACACTTCCAGCTTTCTGGGAAAAAGCTCTGTGCATCTAGTTTTGGACCCACAATTATTTTCTATCATTTAGAAGTTTTTGAGGCTCAGTAATTTGTGTTTCTCTCAGAGAGCTCCCGACATACTGAGAAATCTTGATCAGGTTTCTAAGAGCTGATGTTTTGCTCATACTCTTCTAGCCCCCTCACAGCCTGCTTCCAAACCAGCCATACCCCTGGCCAGTTCTGGGTTACAGCAGTATTTTGGTGGCTACACAAACCAGTAGATGTGGAGATATTGGAGATGTTGGACTGGAACACCAGTGGAGGCAGACCACTGCATGGACAGCCACTGGGGCTCTCTAGGGGTACAGGGCGGCATCACCACTTGGACAGTGGTTTGGCTGAAGGGTGTTTGTGTCTGAGCTGTGTGGGGCCCATGCCCAGGACCACAATCACCATCCATCACACTAATGCTGACAGCACTCCCACAAGAATTTCCTCTTTGACTTTCCTTAGTTTACTAGTTCTGCCTGGAAGGCTTTTGTCTTTTGCCTTCACTCAGAAGTGTACACTGAGCTCAGGTCTGCTCTTTCCACTGGCATAAGTCAACACTATTTACCAGCAGGGGCTCGGAGTGTTGTTTGCTTTCTGTTTGTGCTAGCCAAGCCAGCACCGTTGGAACTTCAGCGAGGGAACTGAACCACCTTCTGCCACCTCTTCTCTTTCTTTCTCTGATCTCCAGTCAAGCCCCAATGCCCAGAAGTCCTAGGTCAGATCAGTTTAGGAGATGATGGGAATTCAGAAATAATATATGCGGTGGTTTGCTTTTGTTTCCTTGCCTCAAGGCTTTTGAGTCTTCAAGACTGTATTTTACTAGTCTGCATTGATCTGGATCACTTTTTAATGAAGATCTAGGCCAGAATTTCCTCACCGTCATGGAACAGTGTCTTGAAAAAAATTATATTGTATATTGCACTAAAGTAGTCACTGCTCTTTCTGCTTCCTCTATTAATTTTTCACTATGGAGCTGAGGGACACATTTGTGGAAGGTTAGTCACATTCTTCTAGTCAGCTGAAACCTCTGATATTTGTCATCATTGGCATGAATAAACTTGGCCTGAAGTAAAACCTTTGTTCTGAGATCTGCATCCAGCAAACCTGCCTAATTTACTGCAACTGGTTTTCCTGCTAAAACAAAAGACAAAGAAGACAAAGAGGTTTCCAACATTTCAGTAACAAGTTTATCCAAAAAGCACCAACTAATTTTTGTTTTATGAGACATTAGCTTGTCTGTGACTAGCCCAGCACCCTCCATCATTGCAACAGCCCAGTCAACACCCATGTATCCAAAATGACTCGTTTAAATCCACAGAGTAGGAATACGGGCTTTATTTCTTGGCTCCAGTCACAAGCTGCATGGTTTTAGAGACATTTGAGTACCAATATTTGTTTTCAGTTTTTCTGTTGATGCTTTGCAAAGACTATATATACAGTTAAACTGCCATTAAATGTAATATTTTTCAAATCTGTCTTGCTCATTACACTGTAAGTTACAAGTTGAAACCATATCATCTATGAGAATGCTGTGTGTCTTCTGGTACTGGGTAATGGAGCATGCTGAAGATATTTCCATGTTGCCAAAAGCAACAGCAAAACTAAGAGATCGTGTGTCACATTTCCCTTATAGACTGATCCGGTGTTCTCAAAAGCCTGGAAAATCACAAGAGTGAACAACCAGAATAGTTAGTTTCATCAATGCTACTCATTTGACTGCCAGAATCAGCCTATATGAACCTTTGATAGCTCTGTTTTACAGGCAGGGAACTGAGAAGTGGCCTAAACTGTCTTGAGAGTGCATGCTTTGTCTCCCACCTGACCCGGGCCTCTTGCATGAAAACAAGAGCAGGAAGGAGGGGGCACCCATTCATTTTGCCCCAGTCTGGGGAGTGCTTTTGGACTTTTCCCATGAAGAACGCCATGTGGTGGGCTGAGAGTTCTGGTGGTGTTCTCACCTCTAATCCATAGCCCAAATACCTTTTCTCTTTTGGGGCAGATCTTTCAAAGGGCTTCTCATTTCATGGATTGCCATGAATTTTGGCAGCATCCGTGAACTGCAGAGTTTTCTGCCCTCCTACCCCAAGGCTCTTGTTGCCAGCAGTGTATTTTGGTTTACAGTGTTTTTTGGTTTACAGTGATTTTGCAGCCAACCAGCATCCTGACATCTACAGTGAATTATTTATATGACATGGCTACGTGAGTTTTGTCCTTCACAATACAAAGCATCAACGGAAACTGGAGAAATGTACCAGGAAATACACCAGAGAAAGTAGAGTCTCCCTGGATGGGCAACAGTACCCTGGATGGGTACTGCTGGCAGAGCAAGTGGGCTTGGTCCCTGCCAAGGAGTCCCAGCCAGCCTCCTGTTAGATAAAAGCTTCCATGGAAAGCACAAAGTAAGGATGTTCCTACTTAAACTGAACACCCACTCTGTGATCAGCTGTGAGTTTGCCATGGTTTGGCAAACCTATGCAATATCATTAGCATTATTTGGACATGCTTCAAGTTCCTGCTCTTACTGATATCCTTCTCAAGTTTTGAGAGACTTCACCAAGAACCTGTCAACCAGCACAGAAGGTCAAGAAAAGCAGCATGATTACCACACCCTTGAGAAAAGACAAAGTTGAACAACTCATGCAGTTACCAATACATCAAGAAGAGGCATATGTTGGAGCTTTTTAAAAGAAAAGTGATGCAACCCAGATTAGCCAGTTCTTCATTTCATTTCAATTAGAGTTGGAAACCAATTCAGACTAAACATTTTAATTGATGAATATAGTCCCTTCATGCCAGAAATTGCCTGTAAACAGACTATGACTTCTCCAGAAATACATACTATTAGTTGAAAGTTTTCCCCAAGTAAACATCTGTCTGTGACTGGCTCACAAGTTGTTCACCACAACTATTTATTCATCTATCTGAGATCCAATATTTGAACTACCCAATTAGTTAGCCAAAGTCACATGGCACTGCGTGTTTCTTCAGCCAGATCTGACTGCCTACAGGAGCAGCTTCAGCACAATGCTTGTTGAAAATTTTGTATTTATGTGATTAATCAGCACTGTCTTGCAGCAAATGCTGTCAAAACAAAAGCTCACACCACTAGTGACTGTAATATTAGGAAACATAATAAAATAATAATAAATTTAGCATTGACCAAAATCTTAGAAGAATTCTCCACTCAACTTTGATTTCAGCCTAACTTGCTACACTTTTAACCTGTGTTCATAAAGAACTAAGGCTCTGTAGCATAGCAATACAGGTGTATGCCTTTGCATATGTATCCCTAATAACTCTTGAATCCCCTAGCCAGTTTTTCTCAGATTTGATAGAGAACAGGTGCAGACATAAATTTTGTATTTCAAGGGCAGGCATGACTGTACAGGAGCTGCTGAATTTATTAGTGCCACCAAAAAAGACAAGACTTCAGTATAGCCCATCCCTTACTAGAAAGAGCCCAGAAACTCCAAGTTTGAACCTCAGCAACTTAAAGCAAATCTAGTTTCACTGGCATTATTACCCACCAATTCATGAATTATCTTAATTTGCAGCATACAAACTAGATGCAAAATTGGACTCAATTTAGGAAAGGGAAATATGTTCTGTTTCAGATTTTTTGTTCTTTTTGATAATGACCCAGCCTTTACATACTCTTTTTCTAGTCAATCTCCTTTGCCAACTTTACATGCATCCTCTCATCTATGGGCTTTCAGCAATGCACCTTGAACAACCTTGTAATAAAAGCCTTTATGAAGAATGGAGACTTGTCTTTCTTGTCCTTTCAAGTTCCACGAGCAGAAGCTGAAGGAGCAGAGGTATGAAACCCCTATGGTCTTGCAGTATGGGTGGGATAAAGCTGTGTTTCAGAAACTGTGTTTAAATTTGGAGTAAAATGCTGAGTAATTATCATCTGAGCATCTTTTCCAAGCAGATGTCATCTGCTTTAGTGGTAGGAATTGCAAGTCAGCCTTTATTTTCAGCCAAAATAGGCTTGTTTTCAGTCAGCATGATTGAAATACATGATTTTACAGTCTGTAGATAAGAAAGTGTATTATTTTCCTACATGCGAGTGCCAAAACTGAAGGCTGGAGAAAAGATGAAGGACTTTTCAAAATCCTTGTCTGGCTCTGACTTGTCTTGCATCAAAATGCAATGCAATACAGGAAGGAACTCTGTTAAACCCTGTTCAAGTATTTTTGGAAACCTCACCCACATTTTTATAGTGTTAGTTTATATTACTGCAGTTTGCCTACAAACTTAAACAACTTTTTGGTAATTACACAAGTCTCAGGACATCATGACCTATGAAATGAACTATTGAACCTCCTTCATTGTTAAATATTGCCTTTAAAGATTTTTTAAGTTTCATGTTGAAATCTGCTTTCCCAGTTTCCCAGCCTTCTCTGAATATTACCCTGATTTTACCATGCTTATGGTGATAATAAGGCATACACTTATACAGACAGGACCCTTGGGTGGTTTTCTTGAACTACTGGGACTGCCAATATGACAGACTGGCATTTTGCTGTTCTTCAAGGTCTATGTTCTGAAAACAAGAGTTTAATTTGGTTTACAGGGGGCAGAACTGTGCCCGTTCCAACCCATTAAAGTTAATAGGACAGGTAATGATATAAGTAGAGAAGAACTTGGCCCAGAAACTGTTTCATGAAGGTAGAATCATAGAATCATTAAGACTGGAGAAGACCTTTAAGACATACAAGTCCAGCCATCAATCTAGCACCACCACCATGTTCACCATTAAACCATGTGCCCAGGTGCCATATCCATTAATTTTTTGAACACTTCCAGGGATGATGACTCCACCACTTCCCTGTTCAGATGCTTTGCAACCCTTTTCACAAAAATTTTTTTCTTAATATCCTCCCCTGATGCAACGTGAGGCCATTTCTTCTTGTTCTGTCACTAGTTTCCTCGGTGAAGATACGGACACACACATTTCAGGTAGTTGTAGAGAGCAACAAGGTCTTCCCTAAGCCTTCTTTTCTCCAGGCTAAACAACCCCAGCTCCCTCAGCCACTCCTCATAAGACTTGTGCTTCAGACCCCTCCCCAGCTTGGTTGTCCTGGTCTGGACTCTCTCCAGTGCCTCAGTGAGGGGCCCAGAACTGGACACAGGAGTCAAGGTGTGGTCTCAGCAGTGCCAAATATAGGGGGACAATCACTGCCCTGCTCCTGCTGGGCACACTATTTCTATCACAGGCCAGGATACCACTGGCCTTTTGGCCACCTGGGCATGCACTGGCTCATGTTTAGCTATCTGTCAACCAGCACTTCCAGGTCCTTTTCACCCAGGCAGGTTTCCAGACACTCATTCCCCAGCCCATAGTGCTACATGGGATTGCAAGACTCATCTCATTTTGTTATTGAACCTCATACAATCGGCCCTGGCTCATTGATCCAGCCTTTTAGATCCCTCTGCAGAGACTTCCTACCCTCCAGCAGATAGATGGACACTCCCACCAACCTTGGTGTTGTCTGTGAACTTGCTTAGGGTGCACTCAATCCCCTCTTCCGGGTCATCGATGAAGATGTTAAACAGGACTGGTCCCAGTACAGAGCCTTGGGGAGCCCCACTGGTGGCTGCCCACCAGCTGGATTTAACTCCATTCACAATCTATCTCTGGGCCCGGCCATCCAGTCAGTTTTTTACCCAGAGAAGAAGACATCCATCCATAACATTGGAAGACAGTTTATCCAGGAGAACGTTGTGGGAAATGGTGTAAAGCGCTTTACTAAAGTCCAAGTAGACAACAGCCACAGCCTTTCCCTCATCCACTAGGTGTGTCACTGGGTCATAAAAGGAGGTCAGGTCAGTCAAGCAGGACCTGCTTTTCACAAACCCATGCTGGCTGGGCCTGACCTCATGGTTGTCCTGTACTTGTTGCATGATGGCACTTAAGATGATTTGCTCCATGACCTTACCCGGCACCGAGGTCAGGCTGACAGGCCTATAGCTCTCTGGATCCTCTTTCCAATCCCTCTTATAGATGGGCGTCACATTTGCCAGCTTCCAGCCACCTGGGACCTACCTGGTTGACCAGGACTGCTGACAAATGATTGAAAGTGGCTTCGTGAGCTCTTCTGCCAGCTCTTTCAGTACTCTTGGATGAATCCTATCCAGCCTCATGGACTTGTCCTGGTCTAAGTTGCATAGCAGTTCACTGACCATTCCCTCCTGGATTGTGGAGGCTTCATTCTGCTCCCTGTCTCTGCCTTGCAGGTCAAGGGGCTAGGTACCTTGACGACAATGAGTCATTATTATATGCTGATGTTAGCATCTGAGGGCAAAGGTATTGCAACACTTTCAGGACAATGGTTTTAAAAATCTCCAGGCATAAATTAGACCTCCAGCTTCTTCACGACTAAGTAATTATGAGTGAACATTAGTAAAATTACTGTTTGAAAGATTAGCAATTTTATTTTGGAAGAGCTTCTCATTTTAGTATTTCTCTCAGAAAGATACTGGATTGGTTGTATTTGCATTGGAGAATGTATAAATTGAGAAAATATTAGGGAGCTCTGCAGAGACATGTCTCCAGAAGCCTCCAGTAGCAGAATTTGACACCTTCCCTAGAGACATCTTTTTTGTTTTGTTTTTGTTTTTGTTTTCTCTAGATCCTCTCCCCATTCTCTCCACACCCATGAGGGCTTTTTCTTCTGAGTCATTTTGCAAAGTCTGGATTTCAGTTATTAAATGTTTCTGGATTTTATCCTCTGAGAGTTTTGCCAAGGTGCTGGCAGCCTGAAAACCAGTCGTTAAACTCCACTGTTCAGCCTCAGCAAACAGCAAGTGACAGAGAGTATTTTCCACCTATAAGCCCTTGGGAGTCCAAACCTCAGTGGGCAGGGAGCCCACTGAGTTTAAGAAGAGCACAAAAGCAGGGAAATTGTGAGGACCAAGATAGCTTTTTGTTGCATGGCATAAAAAAAGGGGTTGCAGATTGCTCATGTCTTGTGCTGAGTTGAATGTGAGAGCACTCCCTTCCAATCTGGGTTGTCCCCAAGTGGTCATTCCAAGGGGCATCTACAAATCTGGTATTTGTTCTGCTACCCTTGGTCTGAGAGAAGGGCACAGGCAGAACCTGGGCAGCAAGACGTGCTCTCACAGCCCCATCCACATGCGTTCAGTAGTTCCTGTTACAGGAGTCACCCCTGCCACTGCTCTCCCAGCTCCTCCAGGAGCCCCAGTGAGACAGGAAGGGAAAGCCACCCAAGGGACAACCTGACTGCTTGGAAAGAGAGGGCAGAGGCCAGTTGGCCCAGGCCCAGCCCTGCTGCTCCTCACCTTCCTTCTTAGCGTGGGGGTCACGAGCATGCTGAGCCTTCCCCACAGATCAGGATGTACAGTGCAGTGGATTTTGTGGTGAGCTGGATAAGTGCGCTGTACTGGGGTGACTCAGAGAACATGTCATCTGTGGCACGAAAAATTGTATTTACTGAGAGACACTGCCCAAAACAGCATCCTTCTGGAGAAAACTCACCAGTTTGGAAGGACACTCGCAATACTCGTGGGATGCCACAAAAGAATGTGTTAAGAGCCTCTCTGGTGTTCATTTAAGTTGTGGCTTTCTGTTGAAGTAATGAACAGTCATGCCCTGGGCTTTAATAATTTTCTGGTGCAGGATACGACATGTATCATTCCCTCCTGCTCTTTTGGCAGGTGCTTCACTACCATCAGTTGTCTTAGACCCAGAGGACCCAGACCCCTTCATCAAAGGACAGCAGTGGGAAGCAGATAGTCATATGCTCTTTTAATGACTCAGACATCAGCATGATGTCCATCGCACTATGGTTGTTAACAAAATAATGAATAGGAGTTGAAAGAGAATGATGGGATATAAAAGCATCAGCATGGGCTTGTCAAGAATTGACTGCCTCAGACCAATCTAGTTTCTTCCTCAGAAGGAATAAGCCATCTGGAGAATAAAGGGGAAACAAGCAAAATTTTCTTACTTTGAGTTTTTTACACTCTCCACCTTTTGTGAAAACAAGTGAAATAGTCTCTGGTGAACCACCATGCACAACCAATTTTATAACCATGTGCAAGGAGTAGTCACCTGTGTGTTATGCTGTCCAACGAAACAGATATCTTCAAAAGGGAAATCCTAAGGCTTGATCTGTATCTTTTTCTATTTTCTGTTTGGATCTGGGCATAGAGAGAACTCCTGTGAAATTTATTTACAAGACAGTCAAGAGCAGGCAGCAAATCTAAAACTATTTTTATAAGAAAGAGAGACAGTACCAAAATCACATTAGACTAATTTTTATTTTTGATTGTGTATAGCTATTTGACCTTTCTCTGTAACATTCTTGCCTGGCTGAATGCTTTCCTCTTTGTATGTATGCCTTTCACTTCTGCCTCATAATGCTTTCTCTTTCACAAGTTCCTTATATAACTTAAAGTGGAGGACAAGAAGAAATCCACTTGATTTGTGGCAAAGGAGGTTTTGGATCAATATGAGAGAAGATTGTGGTGGAGAGATCTTGTCTACTGGAAGCTCTGAAGAGCAGATGTGATGAACATCTGTCAGGCTTGATCTTCCAGGGCTAAATCAGTCCCGCATTCCAATGGTTAACATTAAGAGAACAGCTGTGGATCCAGCAGTTGCAGTAAGGACATGTGTCTCTTGAAGTTGCAGAGCTATTGACTGTATTATAAAATCAACAGCTGGATTTTATTGAAAAAAGACAGCATTTCCCATCTCTCCCTGCACAGAGGAAAACAAATTATGCTGTACCTGTACTTTGGTCAAAGAGAAATCTTCTGCTATTAAAGTATGATTGTATTAATTTAGAAATTCTTCACAGGTATGTTCATGTGTATACATGGCTCTACGTATATTTCTAGTTGACATTTCAAGAGAAATTGATAAAAGTGGACATTTTGCACACCCCACTGACTTTCTCAGGACAGCTGTAGAGGTGGAGCAAATCAGCTCAGACAGTGTTTTCACTGGTTGAACTATTCATGGCAAAGCTTGTGCTGGGCTTCCTAGCAGTGGAGGAAAATTCAAAGTGGCTGCCACAAGAAGGAGGGGCAGGTCTGGAGCCACGAGGTCTTATCATGCCTGTTACAGGAGAGAAAAAGGGAGGGAGAAGGAATGGCAAGCAATGATCGAATATCGTCTGCTACATTCCCATCCCTCCTGTCACATCCCTTCAGAAGTGGCAGACCCAGCACAGAAAAAAATGCACAATGGAGCCTTGACCACTTGGCTGCAATATTCACTTGACTGCTGCTCTCATTACTTGTGTCCAGAGTCTGACTTGTCCCACTTTCTTTTTTGGTGAATTATGAATTATCTCAATTAAATCCTCCTGGAACATTTGTATGAGCAGAGCCCAACTTCAGGCTACAATGCCAAGTGCTGGCTCTCTGAAAGCTCCCAATGGGACACAGAAACCAATGCTGCAAATAGCATGATTCTCTGTGTGTGATGCCTGGCTGAGTAGCTTCCAAGTGCTGTATCACACTCTGAAGGAATGGTGTTTCTGCATTGGGCTGTCAGTGTCTTCCCATAGGAAATTCTGGAACAGAAGGTTTTTGGTGACTTGTGTCCTGGGGGGTGGCAAGAGTTCTGCCATGCATGACAGACACCATGGCTTTAATCTCACTGTAGAAACTAAGAATTCCTTTATTTCCTGATGAGGAAAAGTCTGCTTGTCCGAATGCTTGTGGTGGCCCAGAAGAGATTAATACAACTAACTCTCATTTTACCGCTCTTAATGATAAACCATTCCCATGCTGCTAGGACTGGTGGAGTATAAAACCCCACAGAACTGAATCATTACAGCAATACAAATAAGGCTGTGAAGACCATTTTTCATCTATTTCATTAAGTTTATAGCACAAGAAAGCAGCCTTTAGAAATATAAATCCCTATGTTCTTACAATTAACAAAAGTTTCATTCATTTTGTAGGCCTTTATGGATCTGGCCATAATACTCCTTTAGTGTTAATCTTTTCCTGTTTTCCAGCAAAATATTCAAAAAATTTTTAAAAATGAGAGCAAACTGGCTGAAGGAAAGCACATCAGGCCAATCTCACCTGTTAAAAATAACGTTTCTTTAGAACTTGAATGTCTCAAATACTATGCGATCCATTTTGGTATCTGAAGATGGTTGTTCATTAATTAAGAGCTAAGTTTTTCAAGTTTATAGAAAACTTGGCAGCACTCTAAAATACTCTAATTTGATGGTATTTTTTCCTGGTCTGTCAGTTTGAAATTTAAAGAGGATGGTGTCTCCATGGCTATGCCTGTGGGTGACTGGGTGTCTCAAGGGACTTGTCAGCAGATGACACAAAATCCACAATTCATGTCTGGAACTCAGCTCATCACTGAAGTTGGAGTTATGGGAGGACCATTGAGTAGCTGTCACTAGCTGGAGGAGCACCAAAGATGTTGAAATGAGGGTTTGCAGGAAATCATGTGGGATTTGGCCATCTTCCATTCACTGTAAGCTTAAGCTATGGGGGAGATGCTAATTACTATTTATGCAGCCTCTTGGCAAACTTGGCAGCCTGCTCTGAACCAGTCCTGCAAGCTGACAGCTCCTGATAGAGGCAGGATAAGCCCAGCCTGAGTCAGTCAAAGCGCGGCATGCATTCCCTCCCTTTGAGGTCACAGTGGTGCCTCTGCTCCTGCCTGGCCAGGTGGTGATTGCTGTGCACTGCTTGTCATCCACTGCTTTAGGTTTTGGAGCCCCACATGCTTGTTCTCCCTCAGTCTGAAATTTTTCAAGCTGAGACCAGCAGGGACACGTGGAGGAAAAGCTGTACCCTGGGAGCCCTAGACAGGGGAGCAAATTGCAGAGCTTTCTTCTGAAACAACCATCACCTGCCCTTTCCTTTCACTCCGTGGTCCTTTGCATATGGACTGCAGGGGCTCATTGCCAAAAGGAAGGCATTTCTCATATCCAGCTAAGCCACCTTCAGCACATCTTTACAGTCCACCCCAGCTGCATGCTTCTCCTCCATTATTCTGCTGGTATCAGCAAATGGAAAGGTTTAGAGAGAGATGACTGTGGCTGACCCAACACACAAGCCAGCTTATTTTAGAGGGCTGCTATTAACTTGGTGGTTCAATACTGGCAGCCAGAAAGGGAAACAAAAAAATGAAGAGGATTATTTACAAGCGAATTCCCAAGAGTGCATTCAATTAGAGATGTTGTTTTTTGACCTTTCACAGGCTTCATTAAAGCCCCTATCACTTTTCCAGAAAAAACAATTTTGGAAACAGATGGGAATAAATGAACTATTTATTCCTCCAATGCCACACAGCCCAAAATGAGCAGTCTTGAATGATCTCTGCTGAGTACCAGTGTTCAATTAAAAGGATGCTTATGAAGCCTTCATACTGTGAAACACAAATACTTGCCTGCAACCTACTGGGAGCTGCCTCATGAGAGCAAAAACATGCACTCTATTAACTCAGCTGGTATGAAGTTTAGCATGTAGGCTATAAAGTGACTTAAAAAGGGGAGTTTATGGACACTGGTATTAATCACTATGTGATGACACAAAGTGAGAAAAAAAAGAAAATAATTATTCCTTAGAAACAGCTTTAAAATACAAAGGAAAATTCCAAGAAAAAGTGGCAAATAGGTTTGGGAAAGACCTGAACATTTATTTCAAGGGCTTAAAATCTGAGAAGTTCTGGGGGAATAAGGCAGTTGTCAGGTCAGTAGTGCAGGCTGGTACTCAGAACAGCTCCCATTACTTACAAAACTGAAATACTCCTTAACAGGAACATATGATCCTATGTTGGTTTTCAGCCCATGTGTGACTTTGTTTAAATCCCTTTTGGATCTAGCCTCAAGGGCCTTCTGATATCCGGAAGAGTTGTTTTCCAGCTCGGAGAGCTGGAATGTTTTTTTGGAAGCACTCTACATCCCACCTGTGTGGTGCTGTGTGCTGTGCCTGTTACATATTGACAGCCTTCTGATATCCGGAAGAGTTGTTTTCCAGCTCGGAGAGCTGGAATGCTTTTTTGGAAGCGCTCTACATCCCACCTGTGTAATGCTGGATGTTGTGCCTGTCACACATTGACAGCTGGGCAATGCTTGTCCGTGTATGTCACGACGAGCTGTCCCTACTGAAACTGACTGCAGCCCATTTCTACATCTTCATTTTGCGACGAATATAACTAAACGCTTTAGACAAGGGAATAAATTTAGATTAGGTTCCTTTAACTAATTTCATCTCTGTTCCTATCATATGCTTAATACCTTGTTTGTGTAACAAGCTGTGGCAGAAATAATTATGGTAATTTGAACCAGCTCTCCTGACAAACTTTCGCTAAGCTATTTGAAATATGAGAGAGTGAAAATGGTTACAGTCTGTTGCATTTCAGCTAACTACTAAAGAGCTTTTGGATATCAGAGCAGGACCAAAATGCAGTTCTCCTTGTGGAAATCAGAGTAACCAGACTGATACAAACCCAGGTGACCTGCAGTCAGTGCTCACTGAGCAAGCTCAGAAGTTCAGCTCTCTGGAAAAAGTAAGAACTGATTTCCTTGTAATCAGCTGCTTGCTTTATTTCTCTGCAAATATTCTTTTGGAGACATTAGTGCCCATATGATGGAAGGCACAGCTAACATTATGACTAAACTGAGCTTCATCTGGAATGAGAATAACTGGTTATTTTATTATGCCAGTCTGTTTCTGTTGGGTGAGATGTGTTTACTGGTTCTGCCATGACCAACATTACTTCACACAGTCCTAAAACTCTTGACATTTTCAGCCATCCATATTTCTAAATGTCCATTCTAAATAAATAAATAAGCCCAAACCATGTCTTCCTATGGAAAAAGATATTTCTTAAGGATTGCATTTTTAAGGATTGTCACTTTATTTAATGTGTGAACACTTGAAAATCATTCCCTGACCTATGAATTTGCATACTTTACGGATATTTCTTCAGTAAATTTTAGGGAGAACAAGAGAATAGGGTTTAGAGTTGATCCTAGCACCTTCTTTTACTGCTTATATGAGGCCAGTCTCACACCAAATGGACACGCACTCAGCTCTATGTAAAAACATCCACTTCTTACTGAAGGGCAATGACAGGAAAGAGGGAAGGAGGAGTATTTGAACCTACTTGTGGAGACTGACAATTTCAAGCAAAGCTTTTAAGCTTGTACTAATTTCCTGCTGCTTCTAAATATCACCCTGTAAACTATCCTTTAAAAGGAAACAAACAACAATAACAACAGAAGTTTATAATTGACACCATCAGTGAAATCTGCTCCTCTGGAGATGCCACAGGCATGCACTCCCTTCCTCAGCTCTGCAAGTACTCAGACACTTTCTGCCTCTCTTATCTGACATGGCGCTGACACAGGGCTGCCCAGGCAAAAGGTGTGCTACAGCTGGAGGTGCTTTGTGTGGCATTTCAAACTAAATTCATAGAATCATAGAATGGTTTGGGTTGGAAGAAACCTTAATGACCAGTTGTTTCAACCCGCCTGCCATGGGCAGGGACACTTTCCACTAGAACAGGTTGTTCAGAGCCCCATCCAGCTTGACCTTGAACACTTCCAGGGATGGGACATCCACAACCTCTCTGGGCAAACCTGCTCCAGTGCCTCACCACCCTCACAGTGAAGAATTCCCAAGATCTTCCTCAACAGCTGTGTCTCTGGTTCCATGAGTTTACCCCAGGGAGAAAAATCTGCAGCTGGGTAGAGCAGACCTAGAAGAAGACCCTTGTTGTCCTCAATGGATCTATCCCAAGACTTGACACTTCTCTTCAAAACCTTTTCCAGCACGTTCCTCGTTAGGCCTTTGTGTGTCAGAAACCATCCGGCAGACAGGAAATATGAAGAGAATCATTAAAAGATGTACCCAAGGCCTTAGAGGAAAGCCAGGTAAGTATTAAAATTTACACAACCAAGCAACTTTCTACTCCATCCCCATTTCTTTTCAGAACAATATGTTTTGCAGTTCAAGAAGGGACACCAGCCACTACAGAGCAAGAAAACGAAGTTGCATGTTGGTAGATGAAATTAGCAATTGAAATTGCAGGAAGATGGAAGGAAGAAACATGAATTGTCTCTGGTGGGATTAAATCCTCCTCAGCTGTAGTGGGTTCCCACTAAAGTAGGCAATGTAACCTTGCCCACAGCTGAAGCTGCTTGCAGTGATGTTCACTTCCGCAGGCTTTAGAAACCACTAGCCCAGTCTCTTCTCCTCGAGGAAAGCATGTGTAGGCAGCAGAGATGCAAAGCTATTTAAAGAAACACTGCATATAGATGAGGAAAACATTTATTCTGTGCATCTAACCATTCAGCCTCTTCTGTTTATATTAACCTAGACTTTGGAGAAATACCTAAAAATGGGGATTTATAGCTGCATTAAATCCAACACTGTGTCAGTGAGCAGCATAAAGTCAGAAACACTTCATAGCAGTGTTCCGCTCCTTCAAATGCTTCTTCCCTGTGATCCAGAAGCTTTGGGACAATCACTGCATTTAAGTTTTTTGAAGAAATAACAGGTTACATTAAAATGATATTATACTTTTTATTAAATCTTTGACACTGGTACTGCTTGCTGTTGATTCACTTAGTAACTCTTGTCTTGAACTGAAACAGATGGAATTAGCACAAATATGATGTTGTTAAGGTTCAGCACTTGGCAAACAAAGGTGCTTTGTTGCTAGGAGAGCAATTTCTAACAGCACATTTTTAAAACAAAAATTAATCTTTTACCCTTCGCGTGTTGATATCCAGTGTCATGTGTCTCTAGTAATCCACTTCTTTCCTCACAGCAAAATATTCCACTCCCTGAGTCCAAACTTTCCTGTCTGCTTGAGAGCTATGAGAATACAGCATACAGGAAAAAGTGATGCTCTTCCAGAAACCAGCCATTCCTCAATGTTAAGGCTGGATATTGATTGTCTTCATGCTGAAACACCTCTGCAAAAACCAGCATCCTTTTTTAGTGAGGAATCCAAGCCCCACGTCTCTGATCCAGGGGTGTCTCGCTGGGATAACTATTGGCCCATAACTGTGGGCCAATGTGTCCAGCAAAAAATACTTGTGAGGAGAACTGGAAGAAGTAATTTTACTCTACTGTGGGCCATTTGGAAAACAACCATGAAAAATTAACAGATTAAATCCAATTATGCTCTCCAGAACTGAGAACAATGAATCTGCTGACAGGACATGATGAAGGCAGAAAAGTGCTTACTATGTACCAGCTATGTTGAGAAGAAATCTGGTTAAACAGACGTACCCATGCGTGGATTTATCTCGGAAACCAGAGATCTGACTCCAGTACTGCCGCTGAAGGCCATGTGGTCATGCAGCACTGAGAGTGTGTATGTGAGTTCTGCAATAGGCACCTTAAACAACAGTGCTTGGTGATGAATGACTGACACTAGCAGGCAAAGCTAGTCACTCAAACGCTTTCTGAAACAAGTCCTGCTGACAGGTAACAATATACCTGTCAGCAAATTAAAAACAGATGGAAAAACCATCTCCCGTAACACCCAGGCAATAATGCCCAAGGAGCAGTGCAGCCTTCAGAGCTGGTGGGGGTGCAGAGCATCTCACTGAACTGGGCTTCAGCACCAATCGCAGCTCAGCCTCTCCTGGCAGATTGCTGGGGCTGGCTCTTCTCCCCTGCACCAGAGCACCTCAGCTGCTGGCAGATTTAAACTGGAGGCAGTGTACTGCTGCCCCTCAAAGTATGTCCCCCGTCTCTGTTTTACTGGGAGTTACAACAATGCAGCTCTTCAGATGGAGAGCTGCTAAAAAGCCTGCTTGTGGGAGCTGGCAAAACCAGGGCCCAGGGGTTTGGTCCAACTCTGCCTTGCACGGGGCAGCTCCAGCCTGCAGCATCACTGCTGTGCAAGCAAAGAACAAACCCATGGTTTTAACATGGGGACAGAGGGTACTTTACCCACCAAAGTGGAACAGGGCAGGCATGGAAAGGCCTTGGTACAAGAAGTGTATTCTGTTCGTGGTCTGTGGGATGGCTGGCACCTTCAAACTGAGACACCAGCCCAGGGATCCATCCACACAAGCCTAAAGGGCACCAACAGGACGCACCAGGAACAGCCTACGAATTGCACAAGTTCTGCATGGGACAGGAGCAGAATCCTGTCTGCCTTGTACTGCCAGGATTGTGCATGATGCTGCCCATAAAATGCCTTGCTGAGTAACACAGCTGGTTAAGGCCCTTTCCATACTCCCTCTTCTCCTTGACTCCTAGTTTGTCTCTGTTCTTTGAAGTCCTGGGAGCTGGACAGCATTAACTCTGCACCTGTCAGCTCAGCTGGCACCTTTCATCTCAAAGCCTCCATGGAACCACTTGCTCTGAAACTGTGGGAGCTTATAATGAAAAAATCTTGCCTGGGCCTCGCACTGTACAGGGATATTTTCATTACACTGTTATTACACAAAAGGCCCAGAAGGAAAAATAAAAATGAGGCACCTGCACAAGCCTAATTTAGCCTGGTAGACACACTGAAGGTCTCTGCAGATCTATGTCAAGCAATAACCTCTCAGTGCATTTGCAATCATTACGCTCGAGTTCAGCGTGCCTGAGCAAACTAACCATCAACAGGTCTCAGCACTGAGATTGCCAGGGCCTGATTTAACAAAGAAATTTGCAGAATCCCTTAAACTGTTGTCTTGACCAGCAAAATACAGCACTAGGCCATTGGGACAGGAGCAGAAACCAGCACTACCCAGACTAAAACCAGCAACATGACCAGTAGCCCACCAGCCCGCCATGAAAGCTGTGGATGCTTTACAGCCTCTGATAGCAGAGCAGACTCCCTTGCTCAGCTCTGCCTACTGTGCTATGCCTCAGCACCACCCCAGCTGCTTTCCTGAGGGCTTTTGATGCAAGGCAACCCCAAACTTGACACAGACTTGCTTCTCATTTTGCCAGCCCAGAGCAGAGTAAAGCATAGCTTGGCAGTTGACCCTGCATGTGAAATTACCTTTTCTGCTCTGATAACCTGCTTCAAGCAGAATCAAAATTTTTCTTTTCTGTGAGGAATGCTCACTTCTAAAAATCATCTCAAGGCAAGCAAACCCCATGAGGGAATGTGCTTGATGTGTAAGCACACTGATATCAACAGACAGTCATATATGCCCTCGTAGTTGGCAGTTTTCTCTGAGACTGTATCCAGAATGTCACAAGTTTTGTGAAAGAAAGTTGGCTCAGTTTCGCTGAGACTTTTTTTTTCTGTCATGAAGTGGCAGAGTTTGAGGCTCTGACACAGCAGAGCACTTAATCACTTCTTTAACTTGAAGTACCTTTGTAGTGGCTTTGGTGAGCTGAAACTGTTTTCTGCACTTGGAAAAGCTTCTGGCCTTCCTTGGGCTGTTGCTTGCTTAACAGCATGAGTCTTCTCTGCTGTGGAGTTGTGCCTGTATAATTCAGTCAGATTGAAAAATGAAAGCAATTTAAAAATCTGCTCAGACTGACATCTCCCATTTGGCTGACGTGGCTCTGCAGACAGGGCCACTGGCTGTGGTACGACCAGCACCCTGCTGCCACTGCATGCCCTGGGCTGGGGCTGTGCTGGGGGGGGAGTGCACCAGGCAGGGAGGGAGATGGCATCTGGTACCACTAGGAAAGGGTGTAGGGGAAATTTGGCATTATGGGGAGACAGGGGAAGGGAAAGCCCTGTGGACCTTGGCAGGAGGAGATGAGGTGGTTCCTGGAGCCAATGAGAAGTAGAAGAAAGTCACAATTGAGATGCTGTGGGAGAAGAGAGGGGGAGAGAGAAAGGGAGGTTGATTTGACAGGCAATATAAAGACCCCTTCTTTTCCTATCCAATTACTGGCTGCTTCTACAGTCCAAAATTAACCACTGTAGTCCATAACAATAACAGGCCTCATTAAAGCCATGGAAGAATGAGCTGTCAGACTGAAGAGCTGTCAAGCCCTTTAGTCTAAGGAAAAGAATCGGAGACCCAGACTGGCACAAGTCACACCGCAGGCAGCCTCAGCCAACAGGCAGGGATTTTCTCTGGCAACAGGCTTGGGGTGTGTATTGGAAAGGAAAAGCCAGGGGGATTTGTGCCCAATGTGGGTGGCAGCTTGAATTTGCTAGCCATGCTAGCAGGTTTGGGAACAACTGAGTTGGAAGGCACTTCTACTAGCCCTGCCTCTTTGGGAAATGGGGCTGCCATCCTTCCCTAGGGGTCCATGACAGGGTCATGTCAGACAGCCTCCATTTGTGTAACTGGTTCTTGCCCTGAGGGAAACTGTCCTCCAAGTGACTTCCTTCAGTCACGTCAGCTGGACAGTGTCGCTGGCAGGGCCATGCAAGGCAATGCCCTTCTGATGCATTCTTTCATTCCTTCATTCATATGTGTTTCAGCCTACAAGAATATAGATTTTATGTACCTTGGGGTGTGGAGGGAAAGGTGGGACTGATCACATACGCTATGCCAAGGCTGACTGCCATGTACAAATACATGGTTCTGCATGTCGGCATGAGCACAGCTGCTTCAGCCAGTCTCACATCAGCCAGTACTCAGTCCCATGGCCTGTGCCTGCCAGATAAGAAGTTCAACAGTGTGTACTCAACACAATATCTCTGATCACACATGGTGCAAAGGTCTCCTTGCAACCAGAGTGCAAGTCACCAGTTCCATCTCCTCCATCTTCCCAGGATTTAGCCTGTTTATATTTCCTCTTTTGTGGGAGATGGAATGAGATTTGAAGTCTATTTAATGCTTAAAAAATCCACGCAGCCGTGTTCTACTTAACAGAGAAGTTTTACATGGAAAATGTGTTGTTTTTTCCATTATGTTAACTTCTCACAGCTCTGCCTGCCAGTGGTAGCTCCTTGCTTTCAAGCTACTGATGAGTCTCAGCATCTGTTCTTCTGGGCATCCAGATCATTTTCAGATTCTTTAAAAGCAAAAGCCATGAGAGATTCTTTCTAAAAATGACTGGATGTCTTCCAGGGTTGGAGTCAGTTAGTGAAACAGGCCCTCAATGTATTGCTGATATGATGTTGCAAGAAAAGTAGGTTCACAGCTTGTCCATTCATTCTGAGGCTACTCTGCCTTCTTCTGTTCTAACCCCACCAGCAGAATTCCCCCAGGCACTGGGAAAGGGTTAGAGAAGTCAGTCTTTCTAGTGCATCAAGTTGGAAAAATAGCTTTGAATAGTGCTGACAACCTAGATGCTCTTTTGACCTGTGTTAGAACAAGGTCTTCTGACTTGGAAAACAAATCAAACTTTTAAAAAGGCAAAACTGCAAGCAGAATCTCTGCAAGCATAAAACCCTGTTGGCATTTTCCAGCTAGTAAAAATAGAACCTTACATTTTATAGCTGGAAAGGAAAGTATTCAACAGCTGTATGGGAATGAAGCCAAAGTTTTGTGACAAAGATTATCGTTCCATCACTGCCCAGCCAAATTTTACCCATGGAGCCTTTTGACAGTATTGCTTTTAGTCTTTAGCGAATCTCATACAGAAGAGCACACCTTATCCATTGCTGTTAATATCCAGGCAAGCAGGAGAGTCCACAGTGAGAGATTAATTTTTGCTGATCTTCTCCAAATGAAGGCTCAGAATTTCTCCTGGACAGTAGAACTGAAGGTTTTACTAAGCAATGCACAGAGCTCTGCACTTTCATCACTGCTGAGGTGTTGTTGGGCATGTAATTTTTTCATACTACTGCCAAGTCTGGGAAAGGGACAGTATGAGGCCTAAACGTGAGTGAGAAGCAGCTTTCAGTGACTGCAAAGTTTTCACTTCATTATTTGCTGTAGCAGTTTTGACTGTTCATCCTGGGCCATAGTCATTTCAGGGGTACAAGAAACTGAAAACTATGTCTGTGGAGACATAACCCCAAAGTTTATCAGAGTCTACTTCCCATCTCTGTCCAGATCCCTCTGGAGAAAGTCAAGGAAAGAGAGATGGCAAGGTGACACATGTCTGTTTAAACCTCCTCGACACTGCCAGCACAGTGTCAGTGTGCACGTGGCATAAACCAGTCTAGCCCTACCTCAGTGTGCCTCAAAATGGGAAGTGGACGGGAATAAGTCAAAGCGCTTCTCAGTGTATGTATCCGTTGGCCTGGATGCAAGTCCATTAATCAAGCTCCTTTTTTGATCTTTTTTTCCCTTTTTATCAAGTTGGCCTTCCACAGGCATCTTGTCTCTCTCCATTTTCCCCTTTTTAATCATGCGAGTGACAACAGCACTAAGATGGATGTGTTTACAGCCTAGAACTGGGCTGGTATTTCAAATTCCTCTGTGCTGCAGACAATTGCATGACTTCACCCACCGGTCACACAGCAGAAGGCCAGCCAGCAATGTCCAGCAGCGTGCAGGAGGGGCTGTTCCCAGTTCACTGGCACCTGGAGAGATGGAATGCAGCAAGGGATACAGATGCAGCATGCCTCTGGCAAAAAAAAAAAGCATGGGGAGCAGGTTGGGGGTGGACTGTGCCTGTGTGTGTCTCCACCCCCTGGTTCATCCATCTGGAGAGACTGAGCAGGCTCAGGTGCATGTGGCGAATTTGCACCCTACCTGGCTAGCCACTGTCTGGCACAAGTGTACACTCACAGCGTGTGTCACACCCTGCCCCGGGGCACTTCAATGTGGAGTTAAGTCTTGCTCCTGGTCTCTGCAGGACAGCTCTATCAACTGTTTCTGATGTCTGAGCAAAGAGAGGGAAACAAGCCCCCTTCTGAACAGACCACTGTGCGGGCAGCTCGGTGAGCATCAGTATCACAGCCTTGCTTTCACCAGGTTTGAAATTCAGAGGTGGCAGAAGGGTAACTGCAGTTGTTTTACAGACAATTTCCTTGCAACTCTGGAGAAAGATGAAATGCCCATCTTCATTTTAACTTCATAAATTCTCTGCTGTTACGTGGGCTGAGGACATTGGCAGTACCTGATCTTGGCTTCTGCTTTCCTGAGGCATATGATAATTTTTTGGCTTCTAGTTTTACCTGCTGAAGGTCTGAAGTTTGCTGTAAGGTGTTAGACAGTACACTGTGGCTGCCAGCAGTCGATATGTGGGGTCTGCCACCCCTCCCAGCACACACAGCCCAGCCCTGATCACCAGCCAGTCCCAAGGACAGGACCCAGAAGCCCAGGTTTTTTCCTGGTCCAACATTGCTTAACTGTCCAAGATAACATCAGAGGTGGTTTTCACTGTTTCAGAGCCTTTCAGAGATTTAGCAAGGCAAATCAAGTTGACTATTGACATCCCATCTTGAGAAAAAGATGATTTTATAAAGGGCGTTGTTGTTCTTCCACTGCTTTCTTTAGAAATGTCCTCTAAAGCAATTTCACATTTCAAGTAGTTTAAGAATGCTCAGATTTCATGTCTATTTTCAGACTCTTCTGCCAGGCTGAGGGAACATGGTGAAGGTTGGTTTGCAATGAGCCAAATTCAGGCAGCTGAGGCAGGGATTTTTGCTGCCTCCAATTGATTTCTCCATCTGCAACTTCCCCGTAGGAATTTCCCTATTTCCCCATCCTGTCCTAACATATTTCTAAGAAAATCTTCTCTATGAGGCATGATTGAGACAATTTTTTTGCTTGGCTTTTTCCTGGTGATTTTGTGATCAGATATGTGGACTGGTTGTGTTTCACCACCTTCATTTAGTATGATTGCCACCTCAGGAGCATACTACTCAGGAGCTGGTCCCATAGCTGACTTTCTGAATCTTTGTCTCTTCCTGGAGCAGAGTTAGAACTCTTGCAGTGCCCACTTCTTGGACAGTCCCAGGCCAAATGCCTTAATGCTTTAATGGATTTCACACAAATACAGAAGATAAACCATATCATATTATCAAATGGGTCAATGTGTACTCTTTCCAATATGAGTTCTAATGCTGAACGTGGTGTGTGAAAATATGAAACACCACAGAGAAAAGAAACCAAAAGCTCCCGGCAGACATATGCTAGTCAAAAGACCAAATCTGAGGTGCAAGTTTGAACATCCTTCTCTCTCAACTTCTGTTACAAAAATAATACTTTAAATACTAAGAGGAACACCTGTGGTTTCACCTGATAAACTTCATCCTTTGTCCTGGGGATTTAAAGTGGTCACAGCTTGCATGCTAGAGGGATGTTATAACAGGTATCACAAAAGAGATCTTTTTCCTGCTCTACTGTTCCCCTACAGGAAAGCCATTGCAAATGGGGAATAAAGAAAAACTGAAACTTTGCTCAAATAGGTGAAAAAATAAATGTAAGGGAAAGAGGTGCCTAAAGCTAAAGAGCTACAGGGCTGCATGGCTTTTCCTCCACCACTGTGCAGAACCATCAGCTCCACCCCTGAGGGCAGCCAAAAGTATTTACAAGCGATTTTGGCACTAGGGAACACAAAACTCTCACACAGAAAAGGTCAAATCCCAGCACGAAAATCCTTGATAGCACACTGTGATTAAAGTAAGCATCTATATTAAAATGTACATAAATCCAAATTGTTGTACATGTCAACAAATTATAGACACCCTGCTGATAATGTCTCTCCAGTGCCCCTGTAACAAAATGTAATTTGTAATTCAAAAGAACACTGTCATTTCCAATCTGATCTCCTCCAAGTTTTCCTTTCATATCCAGAACATAAAATAAGAATTTAAATCTGGGAGAGCTGAGGGTCTTTTTTTTTTTGGTGTAGTTTCTCATCTTTGCAATAATAATTGCTTTGCAAATGGAGCTTTTTGCATCATTAAAATAAGTGGGACCCATAATGTAGTGAGCTAAACAATGCTGTTTCTAGTGGGAGTGCCCCAAAAAATGAGAGGTGATAATCAATATTTTAAGGTTCAGATGAGCTAGGCAAAACAACAGTCTTAGCAGCAAAGAACTTGACTGCTAAGTCTCTGCATTCTGTAATTACAACCCTTCCCAGGGACCAGACGGAAAGGTCTGGTGTCCACACCCCAGCCTCTGCTTTTGGGGAAGGGGCTGATGGGATGGAAGTGGAGTATGTTTGCCCCACAGCTTATGGGGAAGGGGGAGACAGCCACCTTCACCTTAGCTGAGCCAGGCATCTCCAAAGCAGTTGATGGCAACCTTCATGCTGCAATGGCTTCCCTGTTTCTGGTACTCAGGTCACCTTGTTCAAGGCAAGCTTATATATCTCTGTGAGCGCTTACTGTGCTCTATTATAGAATCATCATTCAATCATAGCAGGCTCAGAGTTGGAGGGGACCCACAAGGATCACTTATTGAGTTCAACTCCTGCCCCTGCACAGGACAACCCCAAGAATTGCACCAGGTTCCCGAGAGCATTGTCCAAATGTTTCTTGAAAAGCTTGAATTCTGTCACATTTGGTGCTATAACCATGGCCCTGGGGAGCCTATTCCAGTGCCCAACCACCCTCTGTGTGAAGAAACTTTCCTCGCCTCCCCTGACACAGTTTCATATAATTCCCTCAGGTCTTACAGCTGATGGCCAGAGAGAAGAAGAGACCTGTCTTCCCTTCCTCTTGTGAGGAAGCTGTAGAGTAGTATGAGTTTTCCCCTCAGTCTCCTCTTCTCTAGGCTGAATAAACCAAGGTCTATGTAGATGTTCCCACAGAACTCTAATTTCCTGACTTACGAGAAAAAAATGGAAGCCAGATTAAAATTTTTCTGAAATTTACTCCCTGGTTATATTTAGTTCTGCACTAGCTTTGCAAAAACTCAGCTGAATCTGCAATTATACCCCACGACCCCTCCAAGGAAAAGAAACCAAACCAGAATCTTAAACTATGCTTTGAAATTTCTGCCTCCTTCAAGGGTTTGGCAGGGCTAGGTCTTGCTTGTGAAATGTACCAGTCTCCCAGTGTAGGACCACTCATTTGTTACTACCTTCTCCTATAAGACTGTGGAAGGTTTAAAATGATCAGGGAAGTCCACCAATATAATTTTTTTTTCCCCCAGCATTAATTTCCTGTTCTCTTTTCATGTGAAAAGTTACCTGAACAAAGCACAGTGAACGATTTGCCTGGTGTGCCTTTCCACATTATTGTAAAATATAATCAGATCAGAAGCTATTCAGGGTGGATTAATACCAAGCAAAAACTAAGGTTTACTGTGGAGAGCATCCAATAGAAATTTCCTTTTTCTCACCACAATTTTATATGGGATTATTAAATTTATATGGGATTAAAATCATATTCATCAGCACTTTTGCAAGTGTTTTTCACTGACATTGCAACTGATGTTTTTTCCTCTTACTATTTTAAATAGCTTGATCAATTACCAAGCACAGTAAGTTCCCAGTAATTCCATCTGTGTTATAAGAAGGAAGGTGTTTTACTAAGGTTTGGAAATTTCTGTTTACCACAGACATATGTTCAACATAGCCCTTCCAAGAGTTTTGGAGCCACAGTTGTTAATTTTCTTTTTCCTTGGAAGGATGCCTGGTCATAACTGAGGTTCTTTTGCTTGTTGCACTGTTGGTGCATGTAAGGACTAACACTGCTTGTATAGATTTGTGAAAAATGAAAATTTGGAAAGGAATGAAAGGAGAACGAGGTTTTGTCAAAGGCTGCAGTGCAGTCTGTGTCCATGCAGCCCTCCTGCCCCAGGCAAGTGACACACAAGGAGGCTTCCCTGTCTGGTTCATCCCAAGCAGTGCTATTCTCTGCAGACTGTCCTTACGCATGGGCATTAGTGCATTGCTCGTGATGAACAAGGACTGCAGAACTGATACTGTAATGTGTGCAAAGCTCAGCAGGCATCTGCTTTGCAAGGCTTGGAGCACAGTAGCTGACTTTGAATTCTGACTGGTGGTTGAGTGCTATAAAATGGAGTGAACAAAAAATACATCCCCCCTGTGTAACACTGGCCCTTCTGTTATTTTTCCACTTGAAGCACCTCTTGTGCCCCAGCTCTGGCTCTCACACATCCATCCAGCCTCCGTAAGCTCTCCTGGGCATTTGCACTTGCACTCTTGTTTCTAACACCCCATGCAGGGTCTAGTCAGCCCGGACTGACAGTTTTTTAGTTTCCGAAATCCACATGTGGCTGGTCACCACAGTGACCATACTTGACAGCAAAGAAAACAACTCTCAGATAAAGGGGTTTGCCTAACCCAAGTCACAAGCCACGCTGCCCTCAGCATGCTTTGTCTTCTCCCAGGAAATAAGTGATGCTAAAGGGTGAATGATACTATTGGGGCCCCAAATTTCCTTCACTTACTCTGAATATTTATCACACAGGTAATTCTTACACCAGTGACGTAGCTTTAAGGATATGTTATATGAGGACAGATGGTGGTATTAAGTGAGGAATCAAGGTAGTCTAGATTGTCTTCTGGAAACTCTGTCAAGAGAGTCCTGTCTTATTTCTGGGGCAAATCCCCAAAGGTGGATAATATGAACAGTCTCTCTCTCCCCTGCCCAAGAAATCCTATGTTCTGCTCCAGCAATCTTCCTTTGTAATTCATTTGCCAGGTGCTGTTGGCTGCAGCTAAGGCCAAGCTCAAATTTGTATTTAATTGAAGCTGTGACTTTAAGTCCTGACCCAGTATTTATGGCCTCACTGTATACAATCCCCGAGTGCTCTTTCTAGGCATTAAGTTTCCGTAAGAGTAAAATCCTGGCATGAAAGGACTTTGCAATGTAGAAAAGACAGCATGGATTGACCTAATAAAAGGAAGCACTGGTCCTAAGGAATAACAGCTCAAACAGACTTCTAGAGTAACTCTGAGACCGTAGTCTCCATATACTGGACTCAATGTGCAGAAATCCCCATTACCTGCCATCACATCACCTCCTACAGTCACATCCACTGCAATTCCTATATTTAGTTTTATGCCAATAAGTAATACAGTTGCTGTATCATCTCTTTCAGACCTTGGGAAACCTTGCTCATCTTTCAAGTGTGGATAGAATAGCAAGGAAAAGAAAATAAAATGGTAACTGAGATGGGACCATCAAATCCATGAGCAGTTTATTGTTTTCTGGTGTTACATATGCAAATGTGAACTCAAGCTCTTGATCAGTAGTTGCAAGCCAGAAGGAAAATGCTCAGGGATCACAGAATCACAGAATCATTTAGGCTGAAAAAGACATCTGAGATCATCAAGTCCAACCTTTAACTGATCACCACCTTTTCAACTAGACCATGGCACCAAATGCCACATTCAGTCGTTTCTTGAACTCTTCCAGGGATGGTGACTCTAGCACTTCCCTGGGCAGCCTGTTCCAATGTCTGGTCACCCTTTTCACAAAGAAATTCTTCCTGAAGTCCAATCTGAACCTTCCCTGGTGCAGCTTGAGGTCATGTCCTCTTGTCCTGCCACAGGTTGCCTCAGAGGATAGACTGACCCCCTCCAGCCACATGCTCCTTCCAGGTAGTTGTGCAGTGATAAGGTCTCCCCTCAGTCTCCTTTTCTTCAGGCATGGAAGCAGTCAAAGACCAGTGCAAACCTGGACAGCAGTCTGCAAGCTGAGGTCAGAGCAGTCTTGCTACAAGCACCTTCAAAACCACCACACATTATGTTATGGCCCTGTGCCCCATGCTGACACCCTGTTATCTAGAAAAAATGGGTTCTCCATAAAATTGAAAGGGAAAAAGTTAAAAGGAGATGCCTCATCATTTGCATCTTTTTCATTCCCATTGCTGTCTTGATCTAAAACTGGTCCAGACTAGGCAGCCTGCAGACTACTCTCATTTACCTGCTAGTAGTCCTTCAGGCTATTCTGCAAGCTTGTGTTGGGGCACAGACACACCATAACTCTATTCTCTGCCCCACACCATGCCCCTCATTGTTTTTAACCTCTGTAGAGTTTACAAGTCTGTAGCTTTGGATCTGAAGTCAGGAGGGACAAGCCCAGCGTGTCTTTAGGACAGCTACTGTACCAGTATTCTCTTGAACCCCTGGAAGTCAGAGGCAAAGCTTGACCTTCCTCCACAGGTGCTTTGCTTTGCATTCTCCTTTCTGCCCTATAAAGGTGAGGTACAAAGTCAAGAGCAGCACAGAATGATGTCCTGCCTCTAAAACTAGACTGGAGATGGCCACCTGATTACCAGAGAGTGAGGAGCAGGATTTATCTTCCCCCTTTGGAAGTAGACCCAGAGCAGGTTTGTCCCTGGCATGGGGCAGCCAACAGGGTCTCATACAAGCCAGGAAGGTGTCCCACGGGCACAGGTTCCCCTCCATCATGGTCCCCAGCTCCTCATCCCAGGAGCACCCACCAGAGGTGCATCAGTTCTGTCCTCAGTGCCAGGCCATTCTGTTGCAAAATCCCAAGCCCTGTGCTTCAGGCACAGTCACGGGTTGGTTTTTTGATTCTCTTATTTTCTTTTTAATCCAAAGACTGCAGGGTTAGCAAAGTATCATCTTACGGAGCGCAGAGGGGCCACTGCTGTAAAAATAGCTGGGTGATGCCAAGTCCCTGCAGGGTTGTTGTCAAAATGTTTGACACCATGAAGCATCCCAGCAGAGCAGCCTGCACACCTCCCTGTAGAATAAGTGATAGTCCAAAATAACTCAGTAAGAAACACACTTATCAATCAGCTCACATACAAAAGTTTATACAGCTGCACCAACTTCAGCACATCAGGTCAGTTTACCATGGGTGAAGAAAATCGGTACCCCTGACGAACTGTAGGAGGTGATGTGATGGCAGGTAATGGGGATTTCTGCACATTGAGTCCAGTATATGGAGACTACGGTCTCAGAGTTACTCTAGAAGTCTGTTTGAGCTGTTATTCCTTAGGACCAGTGCTTCCTTTTATTAGGTCAATCCATGCTGTCTTTTCTACATTGCAAAGTCCTTTCATGCCAGGATTTTACTCTTACGGAAACTTAATGCCTAGAAACCAAGGCGGGTCTGAATTTCAGACTCCCCAAACATACAGCATACAGTGCATAAAGGGTCCGGTATCCCAGGAATGGATCCCCAGCTGCCAGCAAGTCAAGCAATGTATCCTCCAATGGCAGTAGTTTAAATGTTCCGTTTCCAGATCTACACAGCCTCCTGCCAGTGAGTACTGTAATAACTTCCAGATATCAGATCTTTTCTATGTGTGGGACCTTCCAATTTGAAAGAATGATGCTGAACCTGAAACCAAAAAAAGCCAGAACAACTGGTTGAACCCACGTACGCATACATGAATGACTTACTGAGTAAGATGAAAAGAAAGAAGAGACAGAAGCAAATGGATAAACAAAGAGTATAAAGGTTTAGAGAAATATACAGTTGAAACAGGAGATCACAGCCAAATCACAAGATCAGAGAAGAAACTCAGATAATTTGTGCAAAGAAAGATAAGCACAATAAAGGATGTCTGAGCAAAAAGTAAATTACAGAAAGAACATTTTGAAAAGCTATAAAACATACACAATATCCCTTGGTGCATCTTAGGTCTGTGTGTTTAACAACTGTAAGTAGTGATCAGAAGCAGGGTATCCACTGCAAAGAAAGGGAGAAAGCTCAGCTACTTTTTTATGCAAAATTTTTTGTGCAAAAATGCACTCATCCTTCCCCTCTAGAGCTTGTTTCTAAGCATCTGAAGTAGTCTGTTTGGGACTGTTGCTTCTCAGTGGCCACATGGATAAAATGTGAAAGTGTGTGACATTATTTCCAGTCACCACCAGCAGCAGCAGGCAAATCCCAGGTTTCACTTCTGCTATCCAGATGGAGGGATGCAGCCAGGTTTACCCTACATCTCTGTGTATCAGACTATCTGGTTAAGGCAGACATTTACACCGGGCATCTGAAGATGTCCAGCTGTCCTCATGTTTTCTGGCTTGTGTAAGATGGTGCTCACAGTTGGGTCAGGCTTCAGGACAACTTCAGTGAGACAAGTTTACTACAGCAGGTTTCAATGCATGCTGGGCTTCTGGCTTCCCACCACATTCTCCTGGATGTTGAAATATTTATGGGGAAACAGTCTTATGAGCTGAAAGAAAGAGATAATGAGCTACAAAGCTTCTGATTGCCATAAGGACTCAGCCTCCTCTGGTGGACTGGAGTTTCTGCCATTTACTTGCAGAGATATGGCTTTCTGGAACGGAAATTACTGCAGTCCAGTATTTCACTTGTTTGATGAAATGGGAATAAACACCTCATAGCCAGTAGCTCTTTTCAAGATTCATTCTGTCATTACTGCCCTTTCCAGCTCAGAAGGGTGAACTCTTGTGATACAGACAGGGTGAGATTTTCCTTAAATCTCCAATCTATGCTTGCTTTTCAAGTCACAATATTTTCCAAATTTTACATGTTATCCNTTCTTTTTCTTTTTCTTTTTCTTTTTCTTTTTCTTTTTCTTTTTCTTTTTCTTTTTCTTTTTCTTTTTCTTTTTCTTTTTCTTTTTCTTTTTCTTTTTCTTTTTCTTTTTCTTTTTCTTTTTCTTTTTCTTTTTCTTTTTCTTTTTCTTTTTCTTTTTCTTTTTCTTTTTCTTTTTCTTTTTCATCTTCTTTTTCATCTTCTTTTTTTCTTTTCTTTTACCTTTTCTTTTTCTTTTTTTTGTTTCTTTTTTTTTTTCTTTTCTTCTTTTCACAGTGGCAGTAAAATGTTCCTTTGATTGATAGCAGAACTCAGACTCCATCAAGGTTCAAGCCACAAATTCCCTGTGGTAGCCAAAACCACTGAATAAGGGAGCCCAGCTTGGAAGGATTTAGGGGAGAGCAGTTCTGGGAACTCAGATTTGAGATGCCTGGAAGATGCTGGGAATGTGATACAACTCAGTTTAGGGCTTTCAAGATGTCATGAATTGTACTTCAGAGGAGGCAAGCTGGAGAATCATTGGTTCTGGTAGGCAGGTGGATAAAAACAATGAAATTGTTTTACATATCATTCTGAGATGCAATCCTAAAGCTAAGAAATCCCATTCTAGGATCATTTCAGAAAGTCTTTCATATCATAAAAACCCATCAGGTGGCTACCTTTCCCTAAGAACCGAGGATGTTTCCCTGGCAGCTCTACATGATTCTGCTGGCTGCCAGACCACTCCTCACCAATATTCTCTGAAATCATACAGGCAGGCAGAGTGAGCAGAGAGCAGGGATGCCCCCAACTCTACACTGACTGAACATGTGGGTCATGTCTGAAAAGAACAGGATGCAACATCTGTCTTTTAAGAGAGGTTGACGTGGTCAGAAGCAAACTGGAACAAAATGGGACTGTTGAAGTCCAGAAGTTCCTCCAGCTGACACAGCTGCTGGAAGGAAGACAAGTCCTTATGGCTTTAGGGCAAAAGCTCACTCACACGTACCTTCCTCACTCACATGTACCTTCTGCATCGAGTGAGAGGCCACATGGGTGGTGGGTGAGGGTCCTTTTGAAGCTGGCCTTTGTGGGAGCAGGCATCACCAGCCTGGCCACCAGAGCCATGCCATGGCAAACCCCTGTCTGTAGCCTTCCCCATATCTTGACAGGGAGTTGCCACTGCACAGAGTCCTCACACCCTTGTATGGCCCAGTGCAGAAATAAAAGCTGGGGAACAGTTGGAACATTTGGATGCTCTGGCATTCCAAAGATTTCCTTTCTAGCACTTGAAATGGCATTCCTTTTTGAAAGATTTGGTAAGTTATTTGAGAAGAAAAAACATTTGGAAACATTTTTAAAAGGTCAAAATCAAAATAAAGATTTGGAAAATAGAGAATCCAGTCACTCAGTGTGAAATGTTCATTTCTTTTGGAATTGTTATGTATAATTTTTCTTTTTTTCCAGGACTTCAATATTTCTTCTTTTCTGGTCAGAAAAGAATGTCAGATCCTGACAGTCCTTATAGGGCTGGAGGAGCCTCTCCCACCCGGCCCTTGTGTGCACACATCATTCGTATCAGGAATGGGTCCTTGGACCATAAACCAGTTGAGCAATTTTCTTCCAAAAGGAAACCACCACCAGAGTAGAAAAAGATGCTGAGAACAAAAGTTATTGTTTAATGTCTTAAAGAAAATCAGTGTTGAAAACAGCTTCCACTGTATTCCATTTCCTACAGCTTTGTCATTTGAAAACAAAGACTCTGCTCTCTCTCTCTCTTCCACAGGCTTGACCTAAAGCTTGTCTTTCTCCCAGTTATGTGTCACCTGAATTCTATCAATTTTACACTTCCTCTCTGACTTTGCTTGTTGGGGCCACGGAGCAGGGACACATTTGTTAGCCACTTTCCAAAGCACAGCAGGCTACTGCTCCCTGATGCAGGCACTATGCCAGTACAGATAATAAACAAAGGGAAACATGCCAAGCCATACAAGAGTTAGAACTTTGAAGTTTTCTCTCTCTGTTTTTCTCATTGCAATTTTAATATAGTTATTTAGAAGTTAATATATTTCACCCTTGCTGCTCACTAAACATCCTCGGCTCAGCAGAGATGTAGAGCTGCTGAACACACTTAAAGCAAGGAGAAATTGATTGCCAAACAGATGCAGAACATTATTACTAATTTCTTGGTTTTCATCATTCCTCTCAGTCAAGAAAAAAAACAAAACATTGAAGTCTGAAACTGGTAACAAACCTTATGGCATTTGGATTCTGAAATAAAAGAGAAAGCCTGTGTCTGCAATCATCCAGCAATTTGTCCTTTAGCCTAAATGTGTTTGTTGTCCTTGGCACTATTTTTAAGACATCTCTATTTCAAAAGCGATCCTCTGACAAGTGGGGATTTCTAAGGTATTGGCGGTGCCCTCTCTCTGACCCTGTGGAGGCAACAGTCCGGGATATCTCTTGGTTTCACTGACCAGGCTATTGGCAAACACAGGCTTAATTACCCTGACTTTATTCTCACTGTGCATCTGATACACCAAACATGATGAAGCCACGACAAATATTTTGGTCCTACCATAGTGCAGGTTTCACAGTGATGCTCCCTGATTGTTAGGCGTGCTGCCAGGAAGAATTTTGGCTTTGCAAACCTCATACATTTACCTTCACTCCCTTTCCTAAATATAAGTGTCTAAGGATAGACACTCTGCAGTGCTGGGGGGTAAAACACACCAGACTTATGGGTGATCCACAGCTTCCCATGATCCTGTCTAGGGACCACAGAAGATACACTGCTGCACCTTAGGGAGTGGCCTGTGCTTAGGCATCTGTGTCCTACCTCTAGGAAGCAGCAGGCACCAACACTCAGGTGTTTGCCTAGAGCTGCATCCCTCCCCCACCTCAGGGTGAGATGAGTCTTTCCACAAAACCTGTCGATTTCTTTTCTTTGGCTGTACAGGAAATCCAGCCAGCTGTGCTGCAGGTGCTGGAGTCCCCCTGTATAGGAGAGCGCTGTGACCACCAGCTCCACAGAAGTGAACATTGAGAGATTCTTCATGTTTGTGTGGCAAAATTCTTTGGAAGTATTGACTTCTTTCCAAGGAAATGTTTTAGCCATTTAAGGTGAGGAGAACAGAGGGAAATTATTTTGTTTGTTCTAAAATAAATATCAGGTTGACAAATTTCTTTAATGTTGACTAGCATGCATTTCTTTCCCATTTCAGTTTTGAAGTCTGTTAAAAACTTTGTGACTGCAAATTCATTCCTCATAGTGATGTTAAAGGCAAGCAGTGCTGCAGGCTGAAATCTCATCCAGCCAAAAATGAGGGAAAGTCTCCTATGAACATCAGTAACGGCGAGACTTAACCCCTAATTTTTGTGGTCAAAATATTTCCACGGCCTCTAGTTCTCCAGGATATGATTGTTAGCTGGACTAGATCAGGCACTGCAGGGAAAATTCAGACAAGTTGCTCTGAGATCTTAAAGTGAGGCAGAAATGCCCTCAAAGCTCGCGTGCTTGCACAGGGATGCTACAATGGGATTTTAAAGCAGTAGAGCAATAAAAAGCTGCAGGAGGCTCTCAGGAGTAGAAGTGGTTCTGGAGGAGATCGGAAGAGGGCAAGGTGAAGACATTTCTCTGAACTGCGTGAGACTGCAGCTTGAAACTCGGTGAAAGTCCGGGGCTGTGCTGCCTTTATCCAAACCAGATTTCCTAGCTTCACTCTCTGTGTGCAGGATTATTTTTTAGTTATTATTCCCCAGCTTTCCTGTTGCTGTATGTAATCGCTCCAAAGAATGCTCAGCTATTGCTCTGTGCCTAATAACCAAGGTGGGTTTTTGAGGAGGCCATGACTGTCTGCACCAACATGCAGCATAGCACAACCTCACATCACTCAGCTCTCCTCCAGCCTGGTTCAGGCACCTGTGAGGATGTGGCACATGCTACAAACACTCCCAGAAACCCTGCCAGTCTGGGTTCTCTGAGGCCACTCTGCAGTACAAATCTTTGCAGGTTGTGCATGGGATAGGCAGATACTCACTTCAAAAACATACTCCAGCTGCAACTGAGTGCTGGTGTCAGCACAGCCCCAGGTATCTGTAATGCAGGGGCAGCAGAGTAACTTCCCTCTTTGCCCCCATTACAGGAGACAGAACCACAGTGCTCCTAGGCACAGCCATGCTGCTCAGGAAGTGTCGGTGGCACCAGAAGGGAAATGAGGCTGCAGGACTAGACATGGCTGCTATGAGGACGTTAACTATAGGCAGCTCCAACTATTTTTTCTACAAGCCACAGCAAACCATGATGATCCAACCCATCCAAAACATCTGGGAGTACAGAAATTATTGTGTAGGAAGTGATTAACGATTAGTTGAACATTAAGCTGTCATTGTTAAGAAAGGGAGAGGGAGAAAGCTCCTTTCCAATAACCTCTCCCAAATCAGTGCTAACAAGCTGAGTTAAAAAGGCAACAGCTCAGCTTGCACTCAGGTGCTGAGAGCTACCTGTTGGGATGTGAGTAACACCTGCCAGGATGCTCGCAGTTCATCCAGCTTGTAAAATCATAAATCACCTAATCTCTGGACTGAGCTTGAATGGAGTCAGCAGTTCAGGCTCGTTTTAATTGTATTTTATATGACTATTCCTGCTTGGAGGAGCAGGCACCAAAGAGGGAACACACTGCAGCCCTGTCTTCTCAGTGATCACTGACCTATCTCTAGCTCTACGGAGATGACAGATGTGGTTAGTTCAGTGGAAGATGGAGCTGTCATGCAAGAGCACAGTGCTGCCCAAATGCAGCAATGTCAGCTCTTAGGGACAAGTTTGCCATCTTTGAGGACAATTCTTGCAGTGCTTGGTGTTCTGCTTGCCCTCTAAGTTCTGAAATCAAAGTAGCAGAAGTGTATCAGAGGTATTCTATTTCTCGAGCCCAGCTTTTGCAATCTCATGGGGAACACTGTGAGAGCAAAATGCTCCAATTCAAGAACGCAAATGAAGACAACTCTAAATTTTTTGTTTAAAAAAATGTTTAATTTATACAACGATCTTTGGAGTGAGAAAGAGACTAACACTGGTGATTTTGTGTGAGTCGCAATATTTAAATAGCATACTCTAAAGCTATCTAAGATCTTCTCTCTTTCCAAGCTCTCTTCTAAATTAAGTCAGTAGTTCCTATGTGCTTGTGGTCTCTTTGTCCAGGAATGGATTCTCATCCCTGAAAAGAGTTCAGAATCTTTATCTTGAATGACCTGAAACCTTTCCCAGGATCCATAGAGATAGTTCCTCCATTTAAGTTGGAAATTTCTTAAATGTTTCATGTTCTGATCCTGCAAATGCCCATAAGTAAATAGATCATAGAATCACAGAATATGCTGAGTTGGAAGGGACCTAGAAGGATCATCACGTCCAACTCCTGGCCCTGTGCACGACACTCCGAGAGTCACACTCTGTGCCTGAGAGCATTGTCTAAATGCTTCTTGAACTCTCTCAGGCTAGTCCTATGACCACTTCGCTGAGGAGCATGTTCCAGTGCCCAATCACCCTCTGGGTGAAAAACCTTTTTCTCTCCTCTCATTCAGCTTCACGCTGTTTCCTCAAGTCCTCTCACTGGTCACGAGAGTGAAGAGATTACTTGCCCCTCATCTTCTCTCATGAGGATGTTGAAGAACACAGTGAAGTCCCCCCTCAGTTTTTTCTTCTCCAGACTGAACAAACCAAGTGACCTCAGACACTCTTCATACGGATTCCTCCTTCTTGCCCTTCTTGAAAATCGGGACAATGTTCACCAGCTTCCAGTCAGCTGGGACCTCTCCAGATTCCCAAGACCACTCAGAAATTACCTATAGAAATTGCTCTTGTGCATAAGTGTTTTAGATGGGTTACCTAAAAGAATATTTCTAGCAATGGTCAGCAAAATGCTGGTTATACTTACATAAACCTTGTGGATCGACAACACTTGGCTGCAAATGCAAGCAGTACGAAAGTGGAAAGAATTGTAACACTTCTGCTATTAGTCAGACCCCTGAAGAGCAAAAAGCATCATGAAGAAGAAAAAACACTGGAAATTAAATTAACCAAACTTTGCTGGAATTGCAACCTGTTGTTGCAGATGGAAAGAATATGATATATTACCAGAAGTGGCAAACCTTTCCAGGTCCGTTGCAGTCAACCCTTCAGCAGATTTGTAACTTCAATTTCTTGTTTTCTGAAATGCAGCATGTCATTGCTCCAGGCTTCTGATCAGAGTAACGCCACTGTCCTGCTGGCTGGTGGCAACACTCTCCCCAAGCCTCCAAGACCCTGTAGGCAGCTGACCTCAAGCCCATGCAAGTGTTTCACAAGCAGCACCATGACCATAACTGCAAAATATGTGAAGAAGGAATCAGATCTAAACAGTCAGCTCAGCTGGGTGAAGGAATTACAAACATGTTTCTTTGTCTCTCACTGACTTCATAAAGCCAGCATTTCACCACCTCTCTGAATTTCTGTATCAGTTTCGTGTCTTGCAATGCTGGATACAACTCCACTATAAGCAGAGACTCTGTACAGTCATGCAGCTCAGTACATGACACACTTGCAAGGGAGCATGGGGGCCTCACAAGGCAGAGGTTTGAGGGAAACCTGGAGGCATGGGGCAGGTCCCTTAAAACTCATGGCTAGTGTTTTGTGCACCAGTTACATGGATGTGTAGGAAAATGGATGAGCAGTTAAAGATTGAGGCTGACAGCACCATGGATTTTGGTCTTGTGCTAGACAGCAAGGAGGTGCCTGCCCGAAAGGTCTTGGTATAGGGCTGGGAGGTGAATTTAGCTGTGTGAATCAGATAAACAGCAGTTTCCTCTACATTAATCCCTTGAAGTTTTAGTAGTTAGCAGTTTACAGATCCACTGGGTTTTGTGGTTCAAGGTATTTTAGCTATTTTTTTAAATTGGTTTCTGCCTCCCCTTGTTGCTCTTCTCCTTAGCTCATGATGGGAGACAAAGCCCAAATACTGAGGCTGAAAGCTGTTTAGTCTGATCCAAATTCTGCTCTCAGGTCTGCCGGGATAAAATTAGTGACTAATTTAAGCATGAGCAAAATCAGGACTGTTCTCTTGTCCTTTCTGTCCAAAGGCAGCAGAGAAGGCCAGCAGCTCCCTGGACTGTGTGAGCAGAAGCACAGCCAGCAGATCAAGGGAAGTGACTGCTTTTTCCACTCAGCACTGAAGAGACCACGTGCAGAATACCACATGGAATTTTAAAGTTCCCAATACTAGGAGCAGATCAATAAGCAGGAGAAATTTCACAGGAAGGCCACCAGTATGGTCAGGAGTAAAGCGCTTGCCTTGTGAGTAGAAGCTGAGGGAGCCAGGTTTGCTCAGCTTGCAGAAGAGAGTTTCATTGAGACCTAAGAGCAGCCCCCCACACCTTCTGGTCTCATTTGTGAAGGAAGGTATGGATGACCAGGTTGGCCAGGGAGCAGCTGTGGTCTGTGACGTCAGTTGTATGGTCTCCAGCCGTCTGACTTCCCTCCATCCTCATGCCATTCCATTACTGGACATCATTAAGGGACCTGGCCTGCCACAGTGCTTGGGTCTACTTGGCTCTCAGCAAGGAACATGTTCCTCACCCTTGCTCTGAAGAAAACATCACATTTCAAAAGTGTTCAAACAGCTCAGCATTTCCTTGACAGAAGATGCTAAATTCAAACCAAGTCTTTGTAAACAGTGGATTCATAGTGAGACATAGTGATGGGGTTACTAGGGCTCTTTTGGTGATTGCTGCACTCCACAAATTTCTAAAGGGCTTGTTATAGTACCTCGAAGTGCCAAACGGGGTATTTAACAGGGGTCTGCATTTCAATGGCATTCTGGTTTCAGTATTGTATTTATAAAATGGAAAATGAACTACAGTTGTAGAAACTACTTACTGCAGCAAACCTACCTGTGACTTGCAGGAGGCAAGGGAGGCCTGGACCTGGAATAGGATGTCTCAATCACAGAGGAAAGTGATTTGGCTTGAAAAATGCAGCATTAGAGCTGCCCCATACCACCACTCTCTGTTGTACTGGCAGTACAGAGCAGACACGAACTCATCCTGGCCGGCCATGGTCTGTCTGTAACATGTAGGTACCTACCTCAGAATGTTCTGGCTCTGTTAGGGCTTTGCACTTTCCAGACTTGGCACTTTCTCCTACTTCATATATTTGGGAGGACTATTTAAAACATGGATGAGGGAGCAGTGTTCTGGCAGTGGCATTAGCAGGAACTGTGTACTTTGGAATGCCTTCTCAGCACAGGCTAAACAGTGAAACCACTGAAACCCCAAACCATGCTGATGGCTTTTCATTTCTTGAGGGATTTTTATCCCTGTCCCCAACATCTTGGAAATGGCAAGGTTTACAAATCTAAAATTATTTTTCAGTGTAAGTTATAAAGGACTTTTGCAGTATTCTTTAGGAAAAAACATTCTGATGCTTCAGTGCTTTGAAAGCTGTATTGGTGGGGAATGGGGTGGAAAGAGCAAATATCGGCATATGAATAATGTGTGGATTACAAAAAGGGGAAATACAAATTGGATTATATATTTTTTCTTATCTCTAGCTCACTGAACTTTTGTGCTCTTTCCAGCTCAGCAGGACTTTTAGCCAGCTCAGATGTTGCCTCAGAGACTCATAAAAGTTCTACAGCCCAGAAAAAGCCCCATAAAATAAGTAAAACCTCCCAGTGTGAAGTTCTGCCTCCCTCCCACTCAGCAATTAACTCTTCTTCCTCCCACTTACATAGAAGTCGGCTTCCCACACACTGGATGCCAAGTTTTCTGCTACTTCTTTTTCACACCAACCTCAAGAGAAGGACAGTGGATTTTTAACCATCCTGTCCTTGGACTGTGCTGTGTTCTTCTCATCTTCGAATCTTTCCTGGGACAGCTGCAGTCTGCTATGGGCCTGTCCCAGTTTTATTGGCCATTGAAGGACACTCAAATTTCCTTGCTTTCAACTGCTTCTGCTGTGGAAATATGTCTTAACCATACTTAAATATCTTTCTCTTTCTTACTGCCATCTCTGCTACCACCTTAGAGAGAAACACTCTGGCCACTGGAAGCAAAGTTCTTGTGAAGGTCTTGGCATTTGGCAGCTCTTTGGCCTTGTGTCAGATGCATAGACAGGTTACAGTAAACAAAGTCCATTGTTCTCAGGTAACTCCCACATCTCCCTGTGACACAACCCCAGCACTGCCCTAGCTCACATCTCTCCTTCTTTGTTGATGGCAGACCTCCAAAAGGTCTCTTTTAAAACCCACATTCACCTTCTTAATTTGTTTTGTGCCCCTTTTATTTTCTGGAGGTTGAGAGGATGAGAAATCACTTCTACCCTCCATTTCCTTTTCCTGCAGCTCTAGATTATAGTTACTTACTGTCTGAGCATGTTTGCTCAGAAACTCTGGAAGCACAGTGCAGTTTGTTTTAAAGACCATTTGCAAGTGGAAAATATCAAATGTTGGTAGTGGTGTCAACATTTATTATATGGAGTTTTCCCTGTAGCTGGTTCCTAGGAAGCATTCATCATACAGCATTGCAAAAAGCATGTGTTTGATTGACTGACTGTTTTCAGGAACAGTAGAGTCTGTTCTGTAGCTGGCTCCCAGCCCCTCGACAGCTGGCTAGCTTCTGCAAGCTTCATAGGGACAAACTGGATAAGCAAATTCATGTGTCTGAATGCAGCTACTTAAGCTCTGTACAAAAAGTTGACAACTCCGGAATACAAGTCTAAGCAAGCAGGACATATTCAGATGTGGATGCACCATTCCTTGAGTGCTTCCTGGAATTCAAGAGCAGGTTAAGCTGTCCATGTCAACACAGACATCAGCTAGACCATCCGCACATCAAGGGAGCCAAGTGTAAACCTGGCACTGCTCTGTAGGCTTCTCTGTGGGTCCGTTTCCTACCTAAGAGCAGGAGCTGCAATTCATCTGAGGTTTGACTGTTTCTGTCAAACCATGCCTGCATGTTCTAATGTGCATTACTTTCCATTAGATCTACTCAGATCTGGAAGGAGAACCACTTCTGAGTTCAACATCATAAAACACAAAGCAACATAACAGTAGCCAAATAAACATTTCTCATAAAATAGGGAAACACAGAAATCATATGCATGTAGGGAAAGCCACATTAGCTGTGTGACTAGAACAGATACCTAGAATCAGTCAGGAAGGGGGGAAATGCCAAACAGACCCTTACGTGGCACTGTTCATTCTTTCTAAAGTATTAATTTCTCTATAGCCACTTACAGCCTCAAAGTAATGACCTTCTTAGGTGAAGCTCAACAGAGGCATCGCTGCTGATCCACGGCATGAGTTTGTGGTCACAGCTGCTCTGCTCTCCTGCCAGCTCATGGGGGCAGAAACTACAATGTGAGTGCAAACAAAAGCATTCAGTTTATTGCATCTGTAAACAGTTAGTTGTCCAATTTTATATAACAATTTAAATTCAAGATCTCTAGATGTTCTTCTGTGGAGGCTGGCAACTGAAATGTAACTATAACTTGTCCCTGGCCCAGTACTAAGGCAACTAACTACTAATTAATGCCCCTTATTTTTATAGGAAACCTCAGCTTTTCAGAAGGCAGATTTTGCATTTTCAAGAAATGAAAATGTCTTCTACTGCAATATAGGGAAGGAGGTGAGGATTAATCATCTGGTCTGAAGCCTCTAGCTCCAGACTGTCTCCTTGCAGCTGTTGGCAGCTGGCTAACCCACACCCTGTTGACCAAAATGAAGGAGGAAGTTGCAATTCCAGCTGTTAGTTGAGACCCTGAAGAGGACTACAGACCCACGTGTATGAAATGCGTGGAGTCTGTACCAAAGTGCCTTTTTACAAGGTTTTTCAGGCTCAGTGACAATAACAGAAACAAAGGCTGGTGGAAAAGATGCAAGATTGAAAACAAAACCCCATACTGAGGGTGTTTTCCTATAACTGGGCTTCCTAAACAATGCACAACTCTCTACGGAGCAGTGAAACTCAGAGAAACCCATGACCAGATTTACTCGCATGCTGAGAGATCCCCAAGATATCTGATTCCAGTCCTGTGAAGCATCAGGAATCAGTGAGGATTCCAAAGAGTCCCTTTTATAGTTCCATAATTGCATGAGGCAACATTAAGACAAGGATAATATTTATTAGGGGGTTTTCTTGTAGAGGAAAACCCTCAGAAATTGTTCTATTGACATTCCTTGCAATCTCCTTTCCTGTTATTCTTTGGCAGAGCGAGAACCAAGAGGACCAAACCAGCATTTGTTTGGTGTACTGCTATTGAATGAAATGCAAGGTGTTTAACATAAGGAGACCTCAGGTTTAGTTGCATCCAAGGGATGAACAAGGGAGACTTGGCAAAGTCAGCAAAACCCCAGAGGGCACTGGACCATCATACCCATTCTTGCCTCTTTTTCTGTCTGGAAAACAAGTGTGTTGGTTTTGATGTGGCTGGTGGAAGATAACAGCTACAAAGAAGTGAATGCACACCGTGTAGAAACATTCTCCCCTCCACAGTAATGGAGCCGACAAACAAAGCCTTGAAGGGACAGAGGCAAATTAGGCAATCTCACTTGTTTTACACAACAGCTATAAAAATCTCAACATTCTACATGCTGCAGATATTAACCCACACCACAACATTTTTACTTCCCAAGTGATACATTACAGAATTATTTCAGGAAAATGTTTTTCACAATCTTGAAGGTCTTCTTTGGAGCTGCGACCTCTCAGGTGAACAGAATGTTTGTAAAAATGAAAATTTGGATGACAAGAAAGGAAAGCTTCAGTTATACACCAAGACAACAGGAACACCCCTCAGCACAGAGAAACTAGACACCTGTCTTCAGCAGCTTGCTTTTGCTGACAGAGAAAAGATCCCTGAACCAAGAATGTTTCTATTGGCAGACTGTGATCTGTCTCTTTTTGCAAAGAAAGCCAAGGCCTGGGAATCTCTGGAGTCTGAGGGATCACAAAAAATGCATTGCATTTTGATCACTCAGCTCAATTAACCTCAAGCTGTTTAGAGTAACTGGCAGTACCAAGAGACATTCAGCCTCTTCAGAGTGCTGTAGAAGGTGGAGCAGTGAAAGATTTCCAAATGTTTTCAGAATTTTCCAAGTTGTAAGCATCACAACTCTTCTAATACCTACTAAATCCAGTTGTTAGAAACATCAGCGCGTCGCTAAAACTCACTAAGAATTTGCTATATAATACCATGTGTTGTTCATGTTATATCCTTCAGTGCCATACATTTTTCTCCTCGGATGCAATTCAAACAACCCTTATAAAACTTTTTGTCCCTATCTTACATGATGGCTCTTTGAAGCAATTCTCTTTTCAGTACAGATCACTTAAATGTCTTGTGATATGTTGATTGATGTATACAATATTATAATATACTACATAATAAACATAAGAATTCACTAACTGTATGAATAAATGGCATGTCAGTTACATGTTTTTTTCCAGGTTTCTGAACCATTGAGCTTTTAAGGAAAAACAGTCCAAGCAGATTTCTCAGCACACATGATTCCAGAATAATTTTCAGAAGAAAATTTCAAAAGGAAGAAAAGAAAGCAGAGTTTTCTTTGCGATAAAAGATCTTAATGCACATTTCTAGTACAGGAGCTGGAAATGCAGAAAAATAATATAACCTTAAAATGTAAAATAAGAGCTGCAGCAGCAGTAAAGGTAACTGGGAAACGGTTGGTCAGCCCTGACCTAACCTAGACCATTTCTGTGCAAAAAGCAAGCAGTAAGACTAGGAATCACCAGCCTTCCCATCAGAGGAAGATTCCTCATCATCTTGAAGGTCATTCCATGTTTGTTGGCAAGATCAGTGTTGAGCCTTTGCAAACTGAGGACTAGCAGAGTACCTGGCAGGAGGGGCTGCAGCATCACGACTGATGATCTGTGCGGAAGCCAGGCTGATGCAGTATAGTGGACAAGACCTTCAGTGTGCAGTTTTGCAAGGTAAAGTTTCAGTGCAGGAGAGTACCAAAAAATGAAGAGTAGATGTAATAATAACCCATAATACTACTTGAAATAAATGGACAAGTCCTTATTCTGGTTGGTTACTTCTCTGTTTTGTTTAGGTTGTGCTGCCTAAAGCTGGTGTTGACAATACTATTCATTTTGTAGGTTTTGTTTTTTCTCACATTTAGAGAGAGGAAATTGTAATATACTCAGAGCTTAGAACAATTTTCTCTTGTTTATTCACTGCTGATGAGCAGCATAAACTAAACAGACTTCAGCTGACTTGTAATTACATACTCTGCTGTTTCAGTAGAGAACAAAAAAATACACAGTTTATCTGCTCTGGGCAGCCTCTCCTGTGTACGCTCTTGCCTTTAGGCAGTTCTGTCTGTATGGGTCACCATGGCACAGGTTTGGGCTCTCATACTGCCCTTCCCTGGGGGAAGGGACTCCCAGTATCTGCCCACAAATGTCTGTGGGATGACAGGTGCAACTCTGCAGATGGCCTCTGCCTTTCTCAGGGCTGTCCCAACCAAAGAGCAAGGCAGCTGGAACATTCTGAGCAGCCATTTCGAGCAGCCCCTTCCCTCCCCTCCCCTCCAAAGCTGATCTATGAATACTGGCCTTCCAAGGCTACCCAAAATGATCCTCGTCACCCAGTGCAACAGCATGTGTAATGTGGGAGAAGGTGACTCACTGGTGACTTACTCCAGCTCATGAGCTTGCCCCAAGCAAGACCTGCAATGCAAGCACTCCTGCTCAGTAGGGACACCCATGGGCAGCACAAGAAGGGCTCATGCAGGAGAGGTTTTGCAGCCTGGACCAGGCAAGACAGAGGCCAGCATGAAGACAGAGATGCTGGGTGAGGTGGAGGAGCAGAGAAGATCTGATCCCAGGTCCTCTCCTGTTTTTTATTGCCTCCATTTTATTCCCCCATTATGCTACTGACCAGAGGGAAGGGGGAAATGCTGCTACAGTGTGTTTTGCAGTTTGTGGCATTAACATCTGCTATGTTTATGCAGGAGAGAAAAGTGTGGGCAAGGCAGGCTAAATATCTGCTAGAAGACATTGAGTGAGACAATACAGAACATGCCCATGAGTGCCAGGGAGGAACACCAACCTCTGAGTGATCCACTGTGAAATACTTTTGGATATACGTTAGATCATACTCTCAAGACATAGTGCTTCAAGAAAGACACTCAGCTCCAAGAAAGAATCTCCAATTACCAAAGGAAGAAAGTCAATGAAAAGGAAAAATAGAGGTTATTGATGGAGAATCAGCAAAAGCTTCTGGGATTTTATCAGCAGTTTAAACAAACACAGCCCATATTTTTAATTATGAAGAAGACCTTCACATAGCAAAGACCTTCAGAAGGATGGAAGTGTGAAAAGCAATTAAGAGGGCAGAAACAGTATTGTTGTTACATTCGAGAAGACTTTGAGAGCCTCCTGGAAAGAGTCAGTAAGGCTTTTATTCGTACTGCAAGATTAACAGGCTCTTGTTGCCCGCAGTACTCCTGAGAAAAACACACTGCCTGCAACCTTAGGAAAATTATCACCTGTGAAAGCCCAGTAGGATCACAATGTGTTTTTCTACTTGTTTCAACTTAGAACCTTCCAAAGCTTCAGATAGAGCAGGCTGCAAGTTTTGTCTTGTGAGGGACAGACTTCTTCCTTAAGATTTTCTCTAAGACCTGAGAATGGACTTTGCTGCTCCCGAACCAAAACCATGCCTTCATTAAAAGAATTTTCTCACAATGTGTGTGAAATGATGAATGTACACAGAATAGAACCAGAGAATATGCTGAGTTGGAGGGGATCCATCAGGATCATCAAGTCCAACTCCTGGTCCTGCACAAGACACCCCCAGGAGTCACACCGTGTGCCTGAGAGCATTGTCCAAACGCTTCTTGAACTCTGTCAGCCTTGGTGCTGTGACCACTTCCCTGGGGAGCCTGTTCCAGTGCCCAACCACCCTCTAGGTGAAAAATATTTTCCCGGATATCCAACCTAAACCTCCACTCCTGCCACTCATCCCCTGCAGCATGGACCTGCTGTCAGGCCTGGCCAAAGTGTGTCATGCCATCTAGAGGCTTTCTGCAAAACCATGAGGTTATTGCCCACACTCACACATGACCTGATCCTCAGGCACAGCTGGGAGCTTCCACAGGTCACATCTGGAAAGCATGTGCAGGAACTACTCACAATAAGAAACAAAGGTCAGAAATTCTTCATGGGAGTCTAGGAGACCACGCTCCTTCCCTGCTTTTGCCCTGAGAGCCTCCCTCATTTCCTCACAAAGGATCATGTATTATCTGGGAGCCAGCTTGCAACTTCCATTTAGGAAAAAAAAACCTACTTTTTTTTTTTTTTTTTATTGAAGATGTTTATTTCCCCTTTATTCAGTGTTCCACACCTGGAGTCCTCTGTGTTCAGTTACAGGTTCTCCAGTATAAGAGATGTATGGACATAATGGAGAAAATCCAGTGAAGGGCCCTGAAGGGGATAAGGGAACAGGATAACTTCTGATATAACGAAAGGCTGGGAGACCTGTGACTTTTCAGACTTTTCAGTCTGGAGAAGAGAAAGCTTAGTGGAATCCTATCTCTGATGTGGAGAGTAACAAAGATGGAGCCAGGTTCTTGGTTCTTCTCAGCAGTATCCACTGACAGACAGAAATCAATGGGCACAAACTCAAATACAGGAAAATCCATTTAAACAAAAGAAAATTTTTTTTTATTGTGGGATGGTAGTTAAACACTGACCCAGGTTGCAGAGAAACTTTGGAGTTTCCATCATTAGAGATCTTTAAAATGCAAGAGGACATGGTCTTGCTATAGCTAACCTGGCTTTCAGCAGGATTGGACTAGATGTTTCTCAGTGGTCCCTTCCCACCTCAGACATTCTATGAATTTATGACAATTTTTGTCCAATAAATAAATCTACTGTGGAAAATGTCTGGAGACTGAAGTTTGTTCTTTTGTGAAATTTTGGTTCTGGTTTTGACTGGCTGCATAATATAGTGGTTAGTATCATCCATAGACTTGCACATTTCTCCAGGTTGGAGGAACCTTTGAAAATCAGATCCAACACACTTGGACCTCAAGCAAGGTCAACATCAAAGTTAGATCAGGTTACTCATGGCCCTCTCCAGGCCAGTTATGAGAACCTTTAAGGATGGAGTTTTCCCTACCTCTCCGGGCTGCTTCCCTGTACTTGATAAGTTTGATGATACATGCATTTTCTTAATATTTCTTGGAATTTCTCGAGTTGCAGTCTGTGTCCATTGCCCTTCAGCGTTTCAGAGTGTGTATCAATCACAAAAGTGTGGGTTCATCTTCTTTATGATTCCATTAGGCCATCTGAGATATCACATCACTGCCAGACAAGCCTTCCCTTCCCAAGTCTGAACAAATCCAGTGCTCAGCCTTTCCCTGCATGTCCTGTGCACCAGTCCCCTAACCATCATGGTCACCCTCTTGTTGATGTCATCCAGGTGGCCTTGTAGAGGAGGGCAGAAGATACTCCATGTGCAGGGTCTTCTCTGCTGAAGAGAGAAGTACATCCCTGAGCCCACTGACTATGTCCTTGCTAATGCAGCTCGGTCTGCGGCTCAGCTTCACTAACGCAAATATGAGCTTCCTTGGCATGTGCCATGTGGAGGTTCTCCAGCTCTTCCTCTGCTAGTCAGGCCATGTTTGGAGCTGGGTGACACTGGCATTGGCGACACAACTGGCCCTGAGGACTTATGGCGACTGATGGTACCTGAGGACCTGGCCCCCAAGCTGTTGCCTTTGACACTTGACTTGCCAGTGTTGAGACCAGGATTTTTGCACTCAGCTACAGTTCTGGTGTTATTCTCTCTGAGTGCTCATTCTCACCAGGGTCATACATTTCACTGACTGTTGTGGTGCAGTTGGCGGAGTGATGGGGCACAAGTCCTGTGGGAGTGCTTCCTGCTTTATGGGACACACAAACACGATGAGAAAGGGAGCAGCAGTACAAGCATGGCTTTGTTTTCAAATGTTACCAGCTAAGGGCCCTCAGGCAGGCTGGCAGGGCTCTATGAGCGGGACTTTTTAATCATCCATGGATGCCAGTTTTGCCTTAGGAAGCAGAGCTGGGTTACTGCCACATTGACCTCATTCCCTTCTGCATTTACCTCTTTCTCTTCTGCGAAAGGAAGACAGCTCTTCACTTGAATAACATCTATCTGCCTGGTGAGAAAAGAGGACATGGGTTCTGTGGACAGAAAACTGTATAGTTCCTTGTAGAGAGGAACTGCAAGGATCATTTCCCATTGCTCAGAGGGTTGGGCTACCTCCCACGAAGGCCTTCTATTATCTTTCCAAGTAACACTCAGTGCTTCCTTCATCACCAAAGAGTTCCTCTGTTCACATGCTGGGTCCACATGCAGGGCTTTGGCTACCCCTGAGAACCCTTGGCATTTGTCACATGTTGGCAATTGTTCTTGCTGCCTTTGAGGCAGATATCCCAATTCTCACAAAAATATGGTACAGTGATCAGAGATTAGCATCTGGAACTGACCAAGCCAGACAATGCTTTGAGCAGCTTGCTTGTCTTTTCCTCCCCACCCTTTCCTCTGTTGTGTTTTTATCCCTTTCTTTTTCAACTCTGTACAATTCCCCACTAGGCAGGGCCCTGGCATCCCTCCACCCCTGAGAGACTTGGACCGGAGGCGATGCAGGCCCAAGCTGTGTGAATTTTCTCTCTGTGGGGATCCTCCTTCTCCTCCATCCTGTTCCCTCAAGGTCACTGAGACAAGAAAGCAGGGGTGGTGCAACACCCCTCAGAGCCTCTGAAGGGACATGGCATTCTCTGAGCTGGCGCCAAGAGCTTGAAAACCAGATGGAGATGTGGTGCTGCCAGTAAGAGAGGCATGGGAGGAGAGCTGAGGGAGGAAAAGACCCGTTCCTCTCCCGTTAGCACTACCCAAAGTCGTATGACACTCCCTGATACACATGGCAGCCAAAAAGCTGTACAGCTACTTCAATTGAGAGGCGGCTTAGCTCCCAAGCGGGTGTGCTGCTTCTCCTATGGTGGCATGGCAGGAGCAGTGTGTCATGGGGACAGCAGAGAAGTAGGGAAGGAAAGGGGAGGGCTGCCCATTGTTCAGGACACCGACTGGGCCTTGGAGTGAGGATGTGGATTGGGACATGGCTTTCCTGACCAACACAGCTTTTCATCACCTCTGTAATCCCTTCACCTCTTAGATGAACAAAGAGCAAGATCAGCATCATATCTTCAAGAAACTACCTCATATCACAATAATGTGCTTACCCTACGCACGAGGCAAAGGATGCAAATGTGTCAACCAGATCATCTCATACAACGCAGAGGACTTACCTAGAGCTCAAAGTGAAGGCAACAGACTGCATACCACTGTACTTCATGTGTTTCCCTGCTGTGCCCTACTGCTGACTCTGCCCTGTCTGGTTTAGCCTCAGAGAAGATTTACACTGGAGGGGAAGAGTGCACAATACCCTCCACCCGTACCGCAGCACTGCCCAGTTCCTCCTCAGCTGAGGCTGCAGAAAAAACAACTGTCTCAGATCTTCACCCCCAGTGACATCTCTGAATGGGACTGTCCCACCCCAAAGGTATTTCCAGCAGGGAATGAAGGAACCATGTCTCTTCACATGAACAAATCAGAATTTACCTGTGTTCTCTGAAGGTATAATGCAGCTCTTCTGCAAAGCTGCTCTCTGGACAGTCCTCCCAACCTGTACTGCCACAAGAACCAGCCAGTGGGACTTTTCCCTCCCCTTTGCTGAACTCCATGAGTTTCTTGACATCTCACTTCTCCAGCCCATAAAAGTCCCTCTGTTGAGCAGCTGTGCCCTCCAACACCAATCCAATCTCTAGCCCAATTTTACTATCAGTGGCAAGCTTGCTGATGAGGCACTCCATCCATGCACTCCGTCCCATTGTCCAGGTCATTAGACTGTACTGGACCCAGTACTGGCCCCTGGGGATGGCACTTGCAACCAGCTGTCATTTGGAATTTGCACTATTTTTGATCACAACCTTTTGAGCCTCACAACACAGTTAATTTCACATCCACCTTAAAGACCAACTCTCCAAGCCATATTCCACCAGTTTTGCTATAAGTGGACAGTGGGTGACCATGGCAAGTGCTTTACAGAAGCCAATGACATACCCTTTTCTCTCCTGTGTACAGAGGCAGTCATTTCAATGAAGATGATGATGATCAGGCTGGTCAGGCATGATTTGCCCTTGGTAACTCCACACTAGCTGCTAACCCTCTTTGAAAGTGTACAACACATTCACATGCTTTCAGTCCCTCACAAAAAGTTGAGACTTAGTCCTGTCCCAAGGAGGACTTTTTAAAAGCTAACAATTTGTCACTTAGATTACTTGACACAGAAGACCAGAAAGGATGAAATAGAAATGGAACCATGTATCATAGGTTTATTGGGGAAAAAAGTTATACTTCAAGACCATATATTTGGCACTGTACTGAAGCAAAAATATATGATAAAAATTAAAATGTTAAAACCCAAATCACCAGCATAAAGAAAATGCTCTTTTAATCACTTTAATTCCCTTTTTTACCCCTATACCATTTAAAAGAACTACAGGAAGCAACTCAAGAGATGTTAGACCTACACTACATGTAAGCTGGAACAAGAGTGAGAGATGGACCAGAGATTGGATCTGTCCCCAAGGTTATTGCTACTCTCCCAGGCTGCCAGAACAGGTGAGTCTTGCTAACATGAGCAAAGGTTGTTGAAATGTTACCATGAAACCTTAAGACTATGAATGGTACTGAAGAAACCATTAATGCTACATTGCCCAGAAGGACTACAAAAATTCTACATTATTGCAAGCTTCCAAATGCCTTCTAAAAAAATAATCATTATACCTTTCATTCATGTCACTTTCTGCTTTATGGTCTGTTTGGAAGAGATGTTGGTAGTATTTAAAAAGGAGTGTGTCCCAATTTGTCCCCATGGTCAAATGAGCTTCCTACTAGTTGACTCTGGTATCGGTGGCTTGGGCTTCTTTTTGGAGAGCAAATAAGTTAGAAGCAGTTTCTAATTTCCAAATTACTCATCCTATGCCTCTGCACAGTAACATGAAAGATACTGACAAGGAATAAATAACATACAAAATAAGATGAGAATGGATTGAAGGAAAGTTGCACTTAAAGTTTTAAACAGTAAAGGATAGAAAGCTTAACTGATGCTGATGAACCACTGTGTATGTTTTAGCTGGACTATACACTGCCACTCCAACATGGATAGAGGGGTAGAATCCCACTGAATGTCCAGTCCAAAGGCTGCCAAGGAAGTGGGACACGTCTTGATCAATAATTCAAATGGTACATCAACAGTACTCACGAGAAGAATACAGCTCTTTCCTCAGTTAATATATTGTGCATAGCAGTATTTCAAAGAATTAACAGCACCTTTTACATAAAAATTCCAAACATATTTATCTAGTGAACAAGAAGATCTCAGCATTTCTAAGAAGTATTTCTGCAGATGTACAGTACTGTATTTATATAGATATAGATACAGATATACCTCAAAGTGAATTTACACTGTGACCTTGTGATTAGTCCAGGAGTGGGTGAACCCACAGGGTAAGTCTTCAGGAGAATATACTGCCTTTGGTGGGTGGCCAGTTACATGGCATGATTGCATAGGGGAGCCCCATGGGGCAGCAAAAGACAGTTTAGCATCCCATTAAGCAAGCACAGCATGCTTAGGTCGTTCCTGTAAGATATAATAAACTTCCAAATTTTCATGGCTAATACAGTTCTAATTTTCACAGGCTGCACACATTGCAACCTTCTCTCTGTGCCTTAAAGACACAGAAGAGGAGGGTAGGACACCAAACTTATATTGTATCCCTTCTTCCAAGCAGAAATCAAGTAGCACCACAGATTTAGGCTGGTAAAGGGTGTCCATGTTTGTCTTCAGGAGGGTTTCTTGAGCAGCTGGTCTTCACTGGATTGCCTCATTTATCTCTTTTTTTTCCTTTTCCGAATCAGTTGCTCACAGTCCTCTGGTAGAAATAATTTGAAAATCATGGTCTACCTAAGACAGGAAAGCAGACTGCTACCATTTCCCTGGGATGGGCACACCACACTCATACCAGCCCACGTAGTAGTAGGGTGTTGTGTATCCAATGCGCCCAAATGATACAGGCTCCTGGCGGTACTGGCGGTAATACCCTGTCAGGAGAAAAACACCCATTTGTATTCCAGAACAAAGATAAAGTAATGTAACAAAAGTAGCAGATGCAGTGAGAGTCAATCCCACAGTGCAAACAAAAATTTATAAACCGTCTGTCAAGGAGTTGTAGCAAAAGGGTATTGGCTAGCCCTGGTATTTGGCCGAGATCTTTCTTGAATGATCTAACTCTGGTCCTTCATATTTCTTGTAGTTTTGATTGGTTTTACTGCTCAAAATCTCTTTAAATATTGTGTAATGCTGTGGTCTGCCAAAGAGCTTCTGCACTTCACTCCAAAAGGTGGGCATATTTCAGTTGTGTTGTCCAAACCCCTACATGTGTTTATGAAGGTTCTAAGTCAGTTTAAATATATGAAGGACTCTGGGGCAAAAAATACCATCAAATCACATTATTTCACAGGGCTTAAGTGACTATCAGCAAAAGTCAGCTTTTCACAAAACGAAAAGGTATCATTTCATGCAATAAATACTGAGTTAAGCCCTCCCTTCCCCTTTTAATTCATCTGCAGAAAGAATGTGACTGCTTAAAGCATTAGAAGAGGTGCAGCATTCTTGTCCGCATAGCTCGTGCATTGGAACGTCTGAAACACTCACGGCTTGTGCCAATAATAAAACTTCTGTGTGCTCTCTATCTCTGTTTCTTAGACCTAGTATATACACATCTGGATTAATCATTTGTCTTCTGAGCTAAGAAGTGCAATACTTCACAGTGATATATAAATATCAATGACTATTTCAGTTTCTTCCTGGTAACGCCACCATGCAAAGAATATCAACACATAATTTAACATGGAAACCACTAAAGCTAACTGAATAATTTAAACCAATAGACTTGCTGAAAAGATTAGCTGACTTCCATGATTGGTTTCATTTTGTGAAGCAACCCGTCTTCCACTTGGTTATGTGAGGTGAGCAATTTGCTCAGAGGAACTCCTTCAAGGTAAGAATTATCCCTCTGGGACAGGTATCTACCAGGCCAGAATAAAAGTACTGACCTTAAGTCACTAGACATATTCCTTTGTGTTTTGCTTTGAATGAATTAATAGAAATCATTCACAAAAGCTGTATTTGCAAAGATGTAGCTGGTCCCTTTAGGCACATGGAAGAGGTTTTACACCTCAATTCAATGAGACAGGTCTTATCAATAAGAGAAAGGTTTCAGAGACCTATACAATTATTTTCTTTATTTTTGCATTTTTTCCTGCATACTATTTGCATCATATGCCCCTCTCTTTCTGTCTCTGTCTCTCTCTCCCTGCACCCACAAGTCCTCTGGGACTTCCATAATCTGTCCTCAGCTACTGCATCAGCTGGACTCCTTGGAGAGCTGCCAGCAGCTGTGGACAGAGCTCCACTCTGGGCTCTGCTCCTTACCCCTTAATCCTACAGATGGGATAACAGGCTCCTGGCCAGCATCCCACTCCCCCATTGCTGTACCTCGGATTGTGGGCAGGGCTTCAATGTATGACTGAGGTCCCGTTCTTCCATCAAGGTGTGAATCCACAAATTGGCAGTGGTCCTCACCCCTTCCCCAGCTATCCCCAATGCTGTAGAAGGTATCTGAAGAGTGATACAGACAGATTACTTAACTCAGCAATACTTATGTTTGGGATACTCTTTACCACCAGGAAAGGAGGTGTGGAAGAAAGCAGGAAGAATATTACAGTGACACACACAGTATTACAAATGAACAAACGGTGACTGGGAAGGGGGAGAATGCTACCTTCACAGTATGGAAGCAGAAATTATGGAAAATAAATGGGTTACAGCTCAGTAAGGAGTAGTCCCCATTTTACAAGCCCATGGGCAGTGCACCACAGGTGACAGGTGGAGAGAATTTCAACTGGATTAGTTGAAATATATCATGTGAAAGTAAAAAACCACTCAATATGTCAATACCATTAGTTTGACTTCAATCTCAAAATTAAAAACTGTGGAGCTCTCTTTCTCTAACAGACAGGGCTGTTTATTTCTTTTTATTCAAAGACTGTATTGAAACTATACCAAGGCACTAAAATAAAAACACACATTAGCATAGTCTGAAAGGCCATTGAGATGATCCCATTACCCCAGATCAACAATATGGAAAGTCTTCTTCATTATCTCTCAGCCAATGCACCTGAGTAAGAGCCACTGCTAATCCTTCTTGAGAGAACGACTCCCACATAGTGGGCGCACAATTCTCCACGTATGAAATGAAGAAAACCAGAAGATGAAGATGACAAGTAATCATGCAGCAGGAAATTAATCTTGGTGCCTACCTTTCAGGTCATCACTGAGGTAAATTTTGTACCTTAAGGAGTTGCAAAGAACCACTCCTACAAACTTGCGGTACCAAGTTCGTTTCACGTACTGCTTGCCACTGCAGTCTGAGTAGGTGGGGTCATATTTAAAAGTGAATGGGATCCAGATTGGCTCACCGCCTTGTAGAAAAAAGTAAATTCCACATTAGGGACAGACTTTAACATTTCAGTTCAAGTTTTGCAGAAGTTAATAATATGTTTTACAAGACATGTTGCAACAGATTAATGCATGACTTTTTTATATTCAGAAATAGTACTTAAGGAAAAAATATTATTAAAAAAAAGTTAGAGACTTTATTAAATCCCTCTTAGGCAGCAGACAATAATAACTGTTAAAATGATTAAAATATTATTTCATGTACTGAACCACAGCTTTAAGTAAACAGTCTTAATTGTTTTAGTAAGACTTCTTCTCTACCTAATATTACACAGTTTTTCTTAACACAGACTGATCTTAGGTCTGACAGTGACTTGCATTTTAAGACTAAGTATAAAACATAACCCTTTTACAGAAGAACAGATGTTAAGAACTCAGTGGTGAGCAACAGCCTGTGAAGTCTATTCCTGCTATTTGGTTTAAAAGATCATATCGCAAATGTATTTTTCTGTTTTGTTTTCCCAGATTACATCAAAACAGATTAGCTTCCAATAATAGACAAGTGAGACCTTTCCTGGGGAACTCTGTTCAGAGCAGTGCTGCAGATAACACTGCTCAATTGTATTGTAAAAGAATAAATATTCCTACTGGTTTACCTAAAGCCATTTTGCTTTGTACTAGCCTAGACAATATAGTTTATTTTGAGATTGCTGTTGTCTTAATGCATACAGAATGATACAAAAAGCTTCCAATGTGATAACTGGTATTCTTTCTAGCTACAGCTCAAAGACCCATTTTTACTCTGCTCTTTCTAGGTGGTTTACAAATGAGAATGAAAGTTTCTTCTGTCATTCTTCCTCTCACTAGGCAAATGGACCAAATCCTGCAAACATTTGCATGTGAGAAGCAATCACTGATCAGCAATCCCCAGAGATTTTCGAGGACACAAAGAAACCAGACTAGCAAGCACAATAAAATGGAGAAGGAAGGGATTTCTTCATGAAAAGTGCAGCAAAAAATCCAGAACCAACCATTTTAACTCCTTAGGAAAGGTGACGGAGCATAATAACAATGAGGTCTTTTCTCCTGCATCTCTTCTGAGAGCATGTACTGCCTGGGGTTACCCTACCAATGTTCATGTCAGCAAGGTTAGTCCCTGCACCAGGAAATCAGATCTTCTGATTATGGGCTGAACTAGCTTATTGCAAATTTGGAAATACAAAGTACGCTCAACAGCTTTGCGGCATGTCATTTGGGTCAGTAACAAATCCTTGAATTTTTCTGCATTTATAAAGACATGATGATTTGTACAGATGAGCACAAGAACTAGAGAAGGAGAAACCTGATCCTGCTATTCAAGCTATGCTTTGGCAACTGAAGGACACAGATACTGAAGTAACATAGTTTATGGCTTATTACCAAGCAATTAAAGCTGTTGTACCAGGGAAAAAGATGGGCCAAAATCAAGTGCTTATTCAAACATATCTTTAGAAGATTTCTTTTCAGAAAACAGGATAAGGGGTCCTAAGACAAAAAATGTTTTTTTACTTAGTCCCATTAATTACTACCTCTTCCTGCTTAAAACTGTACCTAAAACTACATGTTTAAATGTTTCTAATTCCTATATTCTAACCGTTTGGCACATGCTTTATGCACTTCATGAGTGAAACAAGAGAGTCAGACTTACCAGGTGGCCTGACAATGAGGAGAGGATTGTCTAGAAGAAAAAAAAACAAATAGAAAATTTAGTATTTTGTTCCAAATCTTGTTTTATAACACAAGACATATGGAGTCACTGATTGAACATTTTCAATAAGGTGCTTCATCCTATTTGAAGCACTCTTTACTGAATATTCCCATCAGCTCAAACCTTACACTTGCATTAGAAGAGCACTCTGAATTAGCAATTTCTTTCTCTTATGACCTATTCCATCACTGTAACTATACCACCTGGCCTTGCATTTAATAACCGGTTTTTGTACTTGTGCCAGCTGCAAAGTCACCTTTGACCATGACAAATGAAAGATCAGTGCTACAAACACAACTTTAAATTTGGTGTATTTAACATGTTAAATAAAACTCACAATGAAGCTGATTTTAGATGGGAAAACAAGGCATTCAGGCCTATATACTGGCAGCAGAAAAATGATCTGCAGGATACAGTACAGAACCATAGAAGTGTTTAGGTTGGAAAAAGGTCTTTAAGATCAGTGAGTCCACTGTCAACCCAGCACTGCCAAGTCCTCCACTAAACCATGCCCCTTAGTGCCACATCTACATGTCTTTTAAATACCTTCAGGGATGGGGACTCCACCACTTCCCTGGGCAGGCTGTTAACAGCCCTTCTCTGGACACATTCCAGCACCTCAATGTCTTTCTTGTAGTGAGGGCCCCAAAAATGAACACAGGACCTGAGGTGCAACCTCACAAGTGCCAAGTAGAGGGGCACAATCACTGCCCTGGTCTCACTGGCCACACTATTGCTGACACAAGACAAGATGCCATTGGCCTTCTTGACCACCTGGGAAATGTCAAATATTATGCCTGGATTAATACTTGAGCCTCTTATTCATTTAATGAAAATCTGAATACGTTATCCAGGACCATTGACTTATCTTGCATTTCTGTCTCCTTTCTGTGATGATTTACTTCCACAGTTCTTAGTGGAGCTTCTGAAATGAGCACTACAGAGTGAAGTCAAACGAGCAAAGGCAGAGACTGCATAAACCCCATGTCATTAAAAGGGCAAAATTTGGAAGAAACGACAAGATCTTTCACTCAAGTAAAGACTGAAAAATTTGTCCGTTATTACTCAGTGGAGTCACTGGCCTCTGGCTCAATGGAAGTAGAAGAAGAAACAGGCAAAAAATAGCTCATTTAACCCACTATTTTTAGAAGGGGTGTTGCTCTTGAATGTACTATTAGCCCTGTGAAAGAGCGGCATGCCTTGTCAAAATAAAAGAAAAGAGAACTTTGCCTGTCTGATGAAACTATTCCTTTCTGTATTTCTTCCAGAAACAACTGCTTCCAACTGTTTAGTTGTTCACAATTAGGAAACTAATTTACTAAATATTTAGTCAATCTATCAAAGACATTAAGCTTCCCACTGCTTCTGCATTGTGGAACATTAGTAACCTTTTGTATTTGAAATTCAACTTCCTGTTCCCCTGGAGCTGACTTTAACATCACTTATATTTTCATAGTGGCATTAGGAGTGCATATTATTTTCCTAGCTTAATGGAATATAAATAATTAAAGTTTAAAAACCCCCAACATAATCTGAAAGCAGCAAGTCCAGAATAATCACTGTTATTTACATGTTGGTTTCAGTCATTGCCCTGCCACATCTATTATTACGAGTTCTGAGATGAAAATGAAAAGCAAACCATACCAGATTCTGTGATAAATGAGACTGAAGAGCTAACAGGTCCATAACCAAAGGGATTCTTTGCTTGGACTTTAAAATAATACCTGAAACAAGAAGAGATGGGAAATAATAATAAAATAGATTCCACTGCAATGGCTAAATTATAAATAATACTAAAACAGGGTAAGAATCAAAGCAGAAGAATTCCACTGAGTATCCTTTGCATTAAATGGAGTTGGATACCAAGCCAGAGTATGAGCTGGCTGTTACAGACAAATGTCTCCTTTTTGCAATTGCTCCCATGTATATTTTTGGAACACTTATTTATACATCGTCTCCCTTCCAAAAACCACATACAACAACATCCACTTTCTATGAAACAATTAATAGCAAAAGACTAAAAGAAAAAGTTGCAAGGAAATCAAATTCTGATCTTAGGAACAGTTTTAAACCAGACTAACTCCTAGGAAAGCAGTGGTGTAAACTGCAAACTGAAACTGGATCAGATTTACATGAGATCAGAAGCTAAGCTTTTGACCTTTCTGTAAAAACTCCAGCGGCATTAAGATCACAATACTTGAGTAATAGAAGAAAGCATCACATGATGTCTTATTGATTCCTCCAAAGCATTTAAATCACATGCTTAACTCAAAGCACATGAATCACCACTAGAACTCCATTCTTTGCTCAATAGAAGCAAATTTATTCTCATCCTTAGAGAAGAATACATGTAAGTACACTTTTAGTTCATTTCCAAATACAATGATTTTTAGTTGATGCCTACCCCAACATTTTTTCCCCAGATTAATGTTTTCTTCTTTTCCTTTTATATTTCTATCAGTCCAACAGAAACCAACTAGAACGGAAGATTACTTAAGAATTTCCAGCACAGCATTTTTTAAATTCCTGAGTTTAGGTTTTTCTTTCTTGCCTGCTTGCTCAACTTCATTCTCGTAAAGAAATTAATAAAAAAATTAAAAATTACTCTGCCTCTGTAATATCCACATAGCATTTGGACCTTGATTTAGCCTCTCATCCAAAAGCAGACATCTCCAAAAGCCCTACACACATAACAGGGCAAGTGATTACTTCCATGGATGGTTACCACCGAGCACTGGATTACCTCACATGGCAGTGTTGCACCTGAATGGCAGGCCTGATGTATCACAGCTGGTGAAAGGGAGTCTACTCCATCAAAAACATCAGGCTGCTCTTCCTGGTGAAGCTCTCCCCATCCTGCACAAAAACCTGCCAGTGCTGCTTCATTTGCATGGGCCACACTGGGCTGAGATACGATGCTCATGGTTTACCAGGCCGCAGGGAAATTCGACACAGTCCTGTTGCAAGAGCTTTGCTGGTTTTAATCTGCCGCTCGATATTTACCATGTGCTCTTTCCTGTACCATCAGCTCTACCTGTTTCTCTCGGACTTAACCACATAGCAGGGCCTGGAGGTCACTCCTGAAAGGCCCCTCTCTGGCCAAAGCACAGCTAAGCACATATGAAACTATCCACAACGATAAACCAGAGAGGACATGGTTGAACCAACCCTTCGGCAAAACGGATTTTTTTTCATTAAAAGGAGCATCTTTTGTCACGTAAGGCGAACTGCTTTACCTTAAAACCAAACTGATCTTTGAAAAGGTGGGAAAGATATGCAAATGGTATCCTTCTTCTTTGGCCAAGGGGTGGTAGTCACATAAACACTGGGTTTTGCCAAGAAGCAAGGTGGTTATCTCCAGAGTATGGGCCAGGGCATCTTGTTTACTCCTTAAAAATTACAAGTAGGTTGTCTAGGTGAAATCAGTGTGGAAGCTACCAGAATTGAAATATTCTGGACTTCATCCACGGCACAAGATTTACCTTGTACCTATGCTGGACCTGGAGCACATGCATGGTCAGACCCTCTGTGGGACACGTTCCCATGTCTGCATGAGGGACAGTCCCCTGTCGCTGTTGTGCCCTGCAGCTGACACCAGAAAACTACTCCACTCTTGCTTTCTGCAGCTAGTTCTGCCTTTAATTAAGCAGTACAAGATGCTCACAAAAATCTCATGGCTTTTTTTAAAAGACATACATGGTGTGGCAAAAGAAAATGTGCTAAATAGCAAATTCAGCAAGGCTGTGCTTTTTGCTCATGCCCAGCACAATCCTCTTGCTGGCAGAGGATTTCACTACTGACCTGGATTTTTTGTATAAAAGAGTGTTTAGCATGTCTGGGGAAAGAGGAGAGGGAAGGCAAAAAGCCTCCCATGTGCTTCTCCGCTTCTGGCCACCCAAGAAGAGCATGGCAGTCTGAGCACTGCTTTAATCCCAAGTTGCCAATGCTCTCATGGGGCACCCGCATCCATCCACACCTCCTTCACTAGCACTTTTGTCACCTGGATCGGGACAGAGGTGAGCAGCACAAGCCTGTCCATAGGGATGGGACACAAGGCAGCAGTTCCTCACTCTGGGTCCTGAAAGAGCAGCAACACAGCACCAAGCCTAACTGACTTAGCTCAGAGTTTGCTGTAACTGCTTCAGAAGAGCAGGAGAAAGATGTTTTCCAGCCCACACCTTTTCCAAAACACTTCAAAGCACAGTGGAAAGTATGTGTGCCTGACTACCCATTGCCTTCAATGAAGTCTAATCAGATACCACCTTTCAACACAGCGGCACTGTTTGAGTAACCCTTTCAATACACGTGTTCATGGTAGCCTCAAAGCATTCCCATCAGACACAGGAGTGCGATGGTCCCCCTTGAAAGGAGAGAGAGAGCAGCCCGAGAACCTTGTGCACCTCTTTAAGTGGGGAACAACATACAGATTTGTATTCAACGCATAATGCAGGAACTGAATTACCTATGCAATCAGGACAACTGTGCATTCAGCTGTCCTGTTACATACATAGAAGCCCGTCTAGGACATATGACGGTCCATGTTGCCTGATTGACTGTCGAAAAAAAACCCAGTGATGAAGTCATGAGTACATTTTTCTTCGCTAAATTGGAAAATTGATTCCTAAGCTTTTATATACACAAGAAGCCTCTAGTCATACCAGAAAGAGGGACAGATCTCATGACTTGCTGACCTGTGATTTAAACATAGACAATGCTATGACTGCTGTTTTAAGAACATCAATAAAATTATGCAGTCAGGATATATTTCTTTCTCAGACATGACAAATAGAAAACGAAATTGCCAAAGCCATTCTAGGTCCAGGAATCTGACATTTTCATTAGTCAGAATCCTTCAGCTGATGAATTTGCCAGGAAATCTCAAATCACTATAACTCGACTGGTTTTCATCACATAAATACATGAACAAAATTTGCAATATATAATTTGATTTACACTTTGCTTAGACAGAACTGTATGAATTGTTACCATTAGGGACAGAAGAATCACAACAGATGCAGTACCATTTGTTGTTCATTTTCAATACAGACAAAAAAAAGGCTTTTCTTCCTAAGAATAAGGCTTTTCCTCCCAAGAATAATCTTCCTTTTAGATTTTAGTGATTCTAGTGATATGCCAAGAAAGGACATAGTGAACTGTAACAGGGCATTGAATATTTAATATGTTTTTTCATTTAGACCACATGACTAATCATTCAACATACCTGTCATTTGAAGCAAAATTATTCTTTGACTTAATTAAAGGTGTCTCCCTTCTGTTGGAATTAAATAGCTGGCACTCACAGTGCAAAGTGAGATAACCACTCAGCATGATAATTAGGGAAGCAGCTTTTAAAAAAAAATAGTTAGTTGTAAATTCCTTTTCCCAGACTTTCCAAAGGCATGCCTGCATGGATCCTCAGCCCTGCACTCTGTTCAGTGGCAGGCTGAGATGGCAGGATGCACCCCCATAGCAAGGGCTAAAATCGTCCTCCTACAACTACACCATTCATCCATAAGGAAAATGTGTAAATCAGTGTCTGCAGGTTCACAGGCTAATGCAAAGTATCTCCCTCCATCTAAAATGGCCCAGCACTACATCCCTCATCAATATTTACAACAAATTTTATAATAAGACATTAGAGCCAAGCTGGAAGAGGAGCTTCCTACAGATGCTGGTGTGAGGTAGGTGTGTGCCACACAGGTCTACCGCTTGCACAGGACAACGGTTTCACGGACATCTTAGCTCTTTTGTGTGGCCCTGGTGGCACAAAGCAGCCACCTGTGGTTGATGCTGCTTGTTGGACATACCGTGGCTTTGTTTTAATCGAGATATAGAAAGGAAATAGAAATTTTTGGTGCATCTGGCCCCCTGAAACAGAAGATCCAGGCTCTGTTTGCATTTGTAAGCCCTGAGTAAATGTTTGAGAACCTCCTATGAAGTACCCTGTACAACACTGGAATTGGTAGCAGGCACTGTGGGATCAAAATATCCCCAGATGGAACAAAACCCGAGTGGCCAGAGAGAAAGATTTCACGAGACATGGAGATATGGTGGTGAAGGACGGTGTTTTAAATCATGAGACTATCTAGCTACTCCCCTCAGGCACTGACACAGGTTTCCTAAAAAAGGCAGGAAAAAGTCTAACCATGCTCAGGAAGGGGACTGAAATGTTTATGGCAAGGATTATAATGTTTTTGACTGCAGAAGACTGGATTTAGTGGTTGAGCAAATGCTGTCCAGGCCTTTGCATCATCTTCTGTGACAGCTGAGAATTAAGGTTAGGGAAGGGACCTTGTCAAAACTACTGGTTTAAAGATTTAATATGGTTTTAAGTAATTTTAGTGTTTACAATCACACATCACAAGGAAGTCGCTCCTGTGCCCACTGAAGCTGACCAGAGTTTCACTAATGGAATAACTTCCACTTCTCAAATGGAGGTCAGACCAGGCCTCAGAAGAAAACTTATGACACAGATTAAACATAGATTTCTGTTTTGTTTGTAAAACCTAAACACCAGGCAGCTATTTTCCAGGATATGTTGACAGCTTGAAATCTTCTCTGGTGCTGACTTCAGCCAAGATGCCAACCTGCTTCTCATACACTGTGCATGCTGCTAAATTGCACCACCCTTAGCCCCTTGTGCCCATAAGGGGCTGAGGGCCAATAGTATCTGCTTACAGTAAATGACTTAATCAGACATTTCTCACAAAATGCACTAACAATGCAGACACAAAACTTTTAGACTAACTTCAGTTTCATGCCATATTTTCTTAGGCACGGTACCTTCTTCTAGTGGTTAGGGAGTTATTTTTAAGACTAAAGGTATGCAGTCAATTCAGTCTGTGGGTTTAGAGAATGTAAATGAGAATGGCTGATACATATAATTTCTCTGTTATAAAGATCCCTCCTTCTCCACCACAGACCCCACATGAAGCCTTTATTGCCTTGACAGAGCATAAAACTGGGGCCAATGGATTATACTATCTTCAGGAAGATGCTGGTGAAACAGTATGTTTAAAGAAATAGCACTTGCTTGAGCCTCCCTACCATGAAACAGAACCTTAATTTGACATGACGGTCACTAGGTTTGTGGAGATGCATGAATCTATAACCTTGCTGTTCCTATAAAATTCCATTCATATGCAGACAAATTTTGACCTTCTGAAGCCTGGAGCTAATGTACATCTCAAAGATGTTGGCAGCTCAACTCCCACCAATTCCCCTGCACTGAGCGTAGCTGGGACAGCAGCTGCAGAACTCCTGTGAGCTTCCACTGCAACCACTCCTTCTGGTGTTCTGGAGCCCTTTAGGTGTTGGGTATGAGAAGCAGAGAGTTATCTCTGGCCTTCAACACTGTCCTTTGGGCATCAGAAGAGGGAGACTTGACTGAAAGACTGAAGAGGTGAGGAGCTTCAGCTGGAAGGTGGAAATGGCACAGAAGCAAGAAATGGAGGGCCGCAGCCAGGAAAAGCTGGGGTGTAAAGGCAATGCCTCCCTGGCCTGAATGGGAGACAAAGTGAGAGTGGAGGAGTGAGTACTGGTGAAAGGGAAAAGGGCTGGGCATATAGAGGAGTCTGGGATGTGGAGGCAGGAACTTCTAGCAGCAAGAGGAGAATCATTTAGGGAAAGGGAGTCAAGTCACAAGGATGCAGATGTACAAAGGCAGAATGGTCTGCAACTACTTCCATCACTATCTAGGAACAGTGTTTAGGAGATCCCAAACCTCTTCCAGCTTGTTATAACAGATGAAAACCACAGAAAGCTGTGCCACATACCACCCTGTATACATTTGTAACAACAATGTTCTGTAATGACAGAGCTAGTAGACGCAGCATATACCACTGAAGCTCTCCACTGTAAAGTAGTTTTGCTTTAACACACCATGAACCAGCCTTAAAGACTGTCACTACGGTCTAGATTACCAATCTTCTGAATAAGTGGCCTTTTTTTATCTCTTGGATATATAAGAAAATGCCTTATGAAGCATGTGATTGACAGTACTGTAGACAGAACAGGAGAGGATAAGATGGACCATGTTTTCCTGTAACATCTTATTTCTGTACTTTTAACTCTGTGGGTGCTCTGAATGTGCTTATAGTGTTTCTCCATAATAGTGTTCTCCTGCTAATTTTCCAGGTCTTTGACACTGCAGGTGTCCTCTGCTGAACATGTCCCTTGTGCAACTGTGTAAGGAAGTGCTGCTGAAGTTGCTCTGGTTCTGTCTCTCCCAAGGAGGTGCCATGTCCTCAGAACTCTTTGGTTAAAGGGAAATCTCGGGGGAGGAGAGAGGGGAGAGCACCCGCTTCTTAACACATATGGTGATTTCTTGGTCCTTGGATGTTTCCAGGACAGCAGGAGCAATTGCAGGGGCAAACCTGTGTGAGTCTATGCTGAAGTCTGGAGAAGTGTCATAATGTGGTCAGAAAAATATGCCTCATCATAATTGACACCCAGTTGGCTACATTGCACTGGCTTTTCATAATTTATTTATTTTATTTTATCATTTTACCTATTAAGGTTTTAGATGAAGGCCATGCTCAAACAATTCTGTTTTCTAGGTTGAGGTTCTCAATCAACTACTTTTAACCTTCAGAACCTTCCCTTCACTTATGAATTGTCTTGGAAAGTAAAGATACTTTGCCTGACACTGTTTCTGTCTTCTGTGTTGTCCTATCACAAACCCTATGTGCCTGTCCAAGCAGTGACTTCGCGTATCTGTAGCTCACCATCAAGTAAGGCATGCTAATTCCAGCCCACAATCCCAGTGCATCTCTCCACTGTGTGAGCAACACCTTCTACCAGTGCCTAAGAGACTGCAGACAGCAGCCTGTGAAGTGCCTAGCCCAAGAGAGCACCAAGAGAATTTCAGACTCAGAATCTGAGAGACAAGTATGTGAGACACTGAGCATCTCTCTAAAGAAGTAATTTTAATGTAGTCCCTCTGTAGCTGTTTACTTTCCACCCAATCGCCACAAAGTATTCCAGTATTATGTGAAGCATGCATTCTTGTTCTGCCATTTCAGTCAGATTCTTTGCAAGATGAAGACCTAAAGCTCCTGCCAAACTGACTTCTGACCAATTGCCACAGCCACACTTTATGCCACTAAGCCTTCTCTTCCAGCACTACTCATGTGAACAGAAAGTGAAAAAAGACCAGTGGGCAGCACTTCCCCAAAAGCCCTTAGACATCAAATCTTGGCCACACATATGTTGGAATGACTCACATCACATCACATCACATCACATCACATCACATCACATCACATCATATCACATCACATGTATATTTTAGTATACTCTGCCCCTCAAAATTTGATTCAGTTATGCAAAAGACTAGAAAATGCATTTTACAATGAGATTTTCCTTGTTACTGATACGTGTTTTCACACACACAAACATATATACATGTACACATTGTCATCTGCTCCAGGGTTAATATGGTAAAGATATCATGTTGTTGTTATTGTGCAGTTTATATAATGATTTGCTGTCCAACAGAATGAGTAAGGTCTAAATCAGATGTAAATATTTATACTAAGACCAAGAAAAACTATCGACAATTCTCAAAATTTGTTTCATTTCCTTAACGGAACTGAAAAGGAGTGGATCAAATCCTTACCGTGTGTTGGGCTTCAGGTTCTCAATTGGCAAGTGAGTAGACCCTGCAGTCCTGGTTGACCACTTATTCTTTAAAAAGTCATCATAGGATGCACTGTAAACCAGATAGCCTGTAAACAGGAAAGATACATACTTGTGAGGATTTTAATTAAATTTTAAATAAATGATATCCCTAGGTGTCGTGGTAAATTTTATGGATTAAAAGGAGTGGAAACTTCTTTGAATATGAAAGTGATTCCATGCCTAACTCTCCTGGAAAATCTCAGCCTATAAGAATTTCCTATCATTAGCTAATAATGATGGAGCATGACATCAGAGGATGGCACCCAGCTGTGAATTCTGATTTAAAACACAATGAAGGCAAAAAGATGACAGAGGCAACCCATTCTTATGCGTGTTTTAAGTGATACATTGACTGTGCAAACATTAGTACAGTCAGAAATACCAGAGGTTTTTGGGAAAAAAAAAGTTAAAGTTATAAAAAATTCTCAGAACCTTGCTTGTCAGATCGATATTTGATCAAAATTTCAGTAAAACAAGCGAAGCATAGCCTGGGCTCCAGATTCTGCAATAATTGACTGTGACAATTGACATTCTTTTCCTACCAAAAAAAAAAAAAAAAAGCAGATGAGAAGACCACCAAGCCAGAAGCCCCTCCACAGGCAGACCACTCCTGTAGCCACACTCACAGCCAGGCAGGACCCAGACCAGGTCCAGCCATGCAGTCACCTCTGCTTGGAACAGACTGCAGCCCAGTGCGAAAGATGCTCCAAAGGCAGGTGCTGGAGGTGGCTGCAGTGAAGCTGAGGGCACTGCCTGGGGGCAGAAGTGCTCAGTCAAGCAAAGCACTATTACAGCTACCACGCAGGCAGGACATGATGCCTTCATCATGTCCACTGTCACAAAATCAGTGCCAAAATCTTCAGATATCTGGACGAACAACGGCTGCTCAGTTTGGCACTGAGGGATGACTGACAGACCTTTCTCACTCCTCAGAAAGTAACTCACCTCCCTCAGAAAACTGCAGAAGGGTGAGAACTTCATCAGCCATCAGCTCAGTTTAGAGTAGAAATGGTCATTTAAGAAAACCTTCCCCTTCTCCACTCTCCCATCAGGAGAGAAACTCTCAGGAGAGAGTACCTGTTACCATGTCTCCTTGAGCAGGTTTGGCCCAGTCTACAATGACAAAGGAGTGACAGCCTTCAACTGCCACGACCGTGATGTTGTGAGGGGCTTTCAGGGGACGCTGATCTTTCTCTCTGAAGTCATTGGGAATGATTTCATCAAGGCTCTCCACTTGGAAATGCTCCAGGGCCTCTGTCAAGGAGCAGGGGGCTGCTGGATCCTTATTGAGATAGGTCACATAAGGAGCTAGAAAAGACAGGGAAGGACAGCATTTAGTTAGCAGTTGAGGCATTCCAGAGTAGCACACAGGCTGGCAATTTCCTAAAGATAGTCAGGTTTTGTAGTGCATTTTAAAATTCCTCACCTTCTAGCCCAGAGACTCCTGCCAACAACGCGTGGCTCACAGCCAATTTGATTGACGAGCAGGGGGAATGGGATGCAAACATTCACGTTTACCCCACACTCACAACTGTACCAAATTATGCAAAGACAGAAGGACCATCTTTGCTACACGAGGCAGAGAACAGTCTGACTGCAGCACCCTCTGCACAGTTCTTCCAGCTGCTCTGGAAGGTGCGATGGAAACGTCACCCAAATTCTGCCTTTCCACACATGTGAACAGATCCCTGCCAGGGCCTTCAATCATCTAAGACTTTACAGGTCTGACTGGTTGGTTCTTACACAAACATCCTGAAGCTGGAGCAAAACAACAAAAGAAATATGAAGAGTAATTCCAAGGTGAGGTCCAACCAGTTTAAAGGGACTGTTGTGGTCCCCTGGGTACTAAGGGACCAGGAGTTATGAGTCCCTACCTTCCAGGCATGTGATCCCAACCTGTAACTTCTATTTTTAAAAGCTTTATACTGACTGGAATTGCACTTCAGTTCAGGAAAAGATTAAACCATCTTTTTATTGCCTTAAAAGTCACCGTAACATTCAAAGTAAGGACTATAAAACTTACTTTGGAAATGTTTATTCAGTTGCAATAATACAATTCATTGAAATGGTAATATTATTTCCCTAGTGCCTTGAAATGTTCATAAACCAACGTTTCTTGGTTTATCTTATTGGATTTCATGCCCTAAAGGAATTTTTTCCAGATCTTGCAATGAAGTTAATTTTAGCCTCTCCAGCTAAATGAATCAAGAAGCACTGTCAGTGAAACAGCCGAATAGAAACATCGCGAAATTGTTTGGACAGGGAAACTGAAGATGCACTGGGAAAAGTTTTGGCATATATAAATACAAACCTTTTACTCCAGCAACAGAGTCCCACTCTAAGCCACGTGAAGCTTGTGGATATTGGAAGGGAAGCCAAGACATGTCAAAGATGATTCTCCATCCCCTGAACTCTATTCTGAAATGCCAGGTGAGTCAGCAGCTGACCTGACCTCAGTTCAAGTGCCAGAAACATGTAAAGGGCTGCAGGGGGTGTCACCAGCCTGGGATGGAGGCTGGAATGCAGTGCCCTATAATCTCCAAATCCCTCTGCTCTGGCCCCCAGCTGCTTCTCTGACAAAGCAGCAGAGTACCTCTGAAATCAGTGCTGCAACATCAACCTACACACTTGAATGGCTTGTGTACACAGGGGACATGGCTCGTGTAATAGGGGCTCCTTCACCAAATGCCTTCTACTGAGAAAACATTCAAATAGCAAGATCTTCTTTTTCTTTTTGGAAAGTTCATATCCAAAATACCACTCATTCCTTGACTTTGAAACACCCTTTTGACATACATATTTGTGCAAGGTGGATGAAGTCACTGGGGTTGAACAGATCAGTGGAAAAGAACTGGGTCCCCAGAGGAAGACTCACACCTATGTGGAGACCTGCCCTGCTGGAACTACTGGTGTGAAGTTAGATGCAGTTAAGCTGAACTAAGCACTGGTGTAGACACTCTTGCTCTCTTATTAACTTCAGCTAGACCAACCACAATGCAGAACACAGAGCAGAGCACTTACACTGAAAGAGTACAAAGGGGTTTGTACTGGTTCAACAAAATCATTGTGGGCCCACGCATAGACATGCAAGCACTGAACCAAGGAAAAAAGTACTGCTGTTCGAGTTTCCAAGGTGGCAATCCTTAGAAGGACCACACACAAGTCTACTGGATCTGTTCATGCAATGGTCTCAGCTTAAGGGCTGGCCTTGCTGGAACAAGAATCCGTTGCACCGCAAGTAATAAGCTGCATAAACCAAAGGACATCCTTACCAGTGAAGCGTTTCTTCCCAGCGATATCGTATTCTGACACGGGGCCAGTGCCAACAACACTGGTCTCTGGATAGTCAACCTCCAATTCTGTCGTCGTAGAAGCAGTGGTAGTGGTGACAGTGGTGGTGGTTGGTGGCAAAGTGCTCTCAAAAAACTCGTAGTCTTCAGATGAAACATAAGATGAAAATGTTAGCATGCTTCATCTAATTTTGGCTTAACTATGAGGAGGGAAACACTTCTGTCACCAGACACAGTCCCAAAGAAGTACTACACACCCCACCCTGGCCGCTGCACACTCCTTACAGAACTCTATGTCAAGGCTGGTTGCACCTAAGCCTTTCAATGGTTTCTACCAAACTGATGGACAGGGAGAACAGTCTTTGCCTCAGAATACTCATGTCATTGCTGATTTAGGCCTCACTCACACAATTAAACAGGACGACAATTAACAAATGTATTTGTACAGCAATATCCTGAATGTGCATCTGCCACCTCCTCTCACAACCCCCAAGGGAAGATGGCACAGTAATTGAATCCCTGGCCAAAGCCCTCAGATGCTGAAGGAAGTAGATAAGGGAGAGAAAAAAATGGCTTTTTAAGAAAACTCTGTGTTGCAATTCTAAAGTCCTAGAGGTGGTTAATACTGCTCTCAAACTCTCCGGTGACTGGAGATGTGGAGTCCAGTTCTTGCCATTTGTGGTCTCCCCAGGGCCATGAAGGAAGGCAAACTGCCCCACATGAATCTCATGATGTTCAGTCCTATGAAATTCAGTGCTCTTCGAAAAGCTAGTGTGCTACCTGATTGGCATACAAAACAAAGGGAAAGTAGCATTTGGCATCCCTGCCATGACCTCATGCAGGCTGGGGAACTCAGCTCATGTCTTTGAGTGTTTTTTGCTTAAACTGCTAAAGTCTATGTTTTCTGCAGGTGACCTGTACCTAAGGGGAGGCCTGGCAAAAGACCCGTGCACCGAGGATATTCTGCATCCATGGAGATGTAAGGAACATGGGATGTATGTCTGGTGCAGTTTCTAGTTCATTCCCTCCTCTCCACATTCTAAATGTCAGTTTCAGTATGAAGTGATCAGAATTAAAAGTACAATTGTCTATATCTTCTACTCAGCTGCTGCACTCTCTTTTTAAATGTTTTTCTGTTGTTGTTTAGACTTAAGATCCCAGCATTACAACCACAAATAAAAAAACTTTCATTGTTCTAGAGCCATAAATTCTACTAAAAAGCTTTTTGTTTAACTGAGGTCTGTACTTATCCACTTTCATATGTGGAGGCAGGAGTAGGAATTTGAGGATCAAAAGGGATAGAACATCAGATGTCACTGATGGCAGAAAGTGAATGCGCGTTCCAGTAATTGAGAATTTGCATTCCCTAGGCAAACTTAAAATTAAGTGCTGTGACTTGACACTTCCTCTTCATCTAAGTTTTGTATGTCCTTGATTATCATATCAAGATGGCATGAATATAACTCTGAAAAAATATTTTCCTCTTTTCCTTTTTACATGAATTAAGCAGATTAGTTACTTTTTATGTAGGTGATCTCATTCAGTATGAGCATGCTTAATTGTCTAAATGCAGAAGACACATTAAAAAAACAACTTACTAAGGTCGAATGTTATTTGGATTTTGTACTTTAGAGGAGGTAATTGACTTTGACTGGGCTGGAGTTAGAAGTTGTACCAGAGAAAGTGAATCCAGGACTGAAGCGGTGTCTGTATGACACAGCTCTGAAAAGCAATTTATTTCCTCAATAGGCTCCTGTTAGATTGCAGCACTGATAGAAAGGGACTTTTATGTCCAGAAACAGGTGGTTTTGGACCCTTTCTCTTCACATGGGATGCAGAACTGTTTTCTAGCTCATCACCACTTGCATAAGCTCCCATTTACCAATCTGCCTCCTTGAACTCAGTTCCAAAGAAAGAAGACAGACAAAAAAGCAACATGCCACTTGCAATAGACTTCTACAGTTAAACAGTACCATCATCATATATCGCATACGCCTCTGGAGTTGCTGTCACATCTGAATCCAGTCCTGAGAATGTATCTATTGAAGGAGAAAGAAAAAAATGCTATAAGAATTCAATTAAACAATTCTGGAATAAAGTTTAAAATAAAAATATTTAGCCAGTTGAATTGTAAAGAAATAAGATAACTGCCTAGTTTCCAAATAATGCAGTAACAGTTCGCTCTGCATATTAAGAACAACAGATGAGAAGCTAAGTGCAGTAGTCAGGAGTTTTGCTGGGGGAAAATGGATTCAGAGCTGATACACAAAATTAAGAGTAATCACCTTCCAGAAGCTCTGCCCCAGGCCCCAGCTGCTCTGGAGCAAAGGTAGGCTGCCAGCAACTACATAATTCTCACATCTGGATTTGACAATATTTTATAGCCTCAGAAGCAGCAAATGTGAAAACATTATATGCCAAAAAAACCAACCAAGCAATTAAATATTTCTACCCAAATATTTTTGTGGAGGTATAAAAACAAACAGCCCACAGAGCCATGACATTTATAGACCATGTCAATGGTCTTGAAAGCAATGCAGCCTTAAAGGAATGTATTTGTAAAATGAAGTAATTAGTGCTGGATTTTCTGGGGTTTTACTCTGCACTATAGCTCTACTTTGATCCTATAGAATAGTTGCCCATTATAGGTTGGGCCACATAAGCGTAATCCTGAAGCACTGCTTCTGCTTTAGTTTCATCCAACACAAATTCAGTTCAGGAAATCAGAGTGAGATTGCTCCAGGATGCAAATGAAAGCATAGCAACGACAGATGATTATGAAGTGCACATCAAAAACACTCTTCTGATCCATCCCAAAACCCAATACAAATGTACCAATAGACTTCCCAGCTGACTATTCCTTTATATTATCTCAGTATCTCTGCAGGACATGAACCCAGCATCAGATACATCAACCATCAAGTACCTCATCTGTTGAATCCCGAAGGCTTTCCTGCACACTCTGAGGAAAGCATTTCTCCACATGTTATTCAGGGAAGCCAAAGAGTACACAAAGCTCAGAAAAGTCATAGAAAGCCATGCAAACAAAGCAAAAGCACTGTGCTGTAACCCGCTGCAAGTACCATCAGAAGTCTCCAATGAAATGCTGGGGCTGAGGAGTGGCCAGCATGTGAACAAAGACAAGAGAAAGACAGCTTTGACCTCCGGACACTTCATATACATTGGTAATGTTCCTGTGACACTCAATATGGAAGCAATAGTGTTATTCTTACTAAACCAGTACTGCAAACAATGCAAAATTTCAGCTGCCAATGTTAAATAGTTCACAAACATAATCTGAATGATACATTTTCATTTTGCTGATTTTTTTTTTTAGAACCAACAATTACTATATAACTGCTTTTTTTCTCCTAAAACAATCTTTTTTAAAATACACTGTGTGATTTTAATGCCAAAATAAGCTTTAAAACACAGGAAATGGGTTTATACTTGTCAGACTTTCATATATCAGAATCTGACATTTCCTCATGGTAGACTTCTGCAGCCACTCTTCAGGAGATGACCCCCTTGGAAGTCACTTGACTTCTCTGAGGGTAGTCAGTCACAAAGTAGATTCTTTGCTGAATTCTGCAGATCTACCCACAACTGGCCAGCATCAACCAACAACTGTAATGTATGCATCTACCTTTGACTGCCTACATCCAAATAAACAAGAGGATCAGATATGCAGAAATCTGAAATCTTTCACGGGCAGATTTCAACTCATCCATGCTTATTAGCTAGTAAGTCTTTGGCCTACCTACAATCCAGCAAAGCCAAATTTCATTTTCTATTTTTGTACTCAGTTTCAGTGTCTGTGCTTGTTTAGCATTAGCTGTGTCATGGTGACAATAGGGGTACTTCCCAACAGACCTCTCATTTTATTATTTTCTGTACGTACTTCAGCTGCAGTTCTTCACCTCGCTCCATCGCCCTTCACTGAAGCTTGTGAGTAAACCCTGCCTGTAACAAATGAGGCCAACTCTTCCTATGAGCACTTGCTGGAGACTTTTGGCATCTGTTAAGGACAGTCTTGTTGTCTTCCTTGTCTTACAAAATACATGACTTGATTTTATCACATGTAACGCATGGTTAAATCTGCACCTGTTTTTTCTTTGTGAGTTCATGAATAAAGTTTAGTTTATTTCACTGACTAATCAGCTCATGTGGCCAAACTCCTCCTTGAAAGTTAAAGACTGCTGAATCTAGTGAAAAGCTGATAATAAATTCTGCTGGATCGAGAAAAAGTCTTGCCAGAGATAAAAGAATTTGCCAAAGCTTAAGTAGAACATTTGGCGGTGGGTTTTGGCACTTGCAGCCCGTCTGTTTGTGAGTAAAGCACTTAGCAACAAATATCAAGCTTTGGCAGAAACAGTACTTCACTAAACAATGTGGAGTAATTTCTAGACTCAGATTAAAGGGAAAGACAGGATAAAAATATAATTTAATATAATTTGGAAATGGTCAAGTGAAAATGGCATTAATTGTTTTGATAATTCAAGTAGTAGCTGTTTACCCCTCTTGAAATATACACTTCACTTGTTAAACAACAACAGCTTTCATTAAATAAAGACCACAAAGATCTTTTATTTTCAAGCAAGTTCCTTTGTGGAAGAGGCAGACTGTTTTGCTCTGTTTATCTAATCCTGAGGCAGGTTGCTAGGATTTAAAAAACAACAAGAACAACAACAACAAAGAAAACAAAAAAACCCAACAAACGAACAAACAAAAAAACCCAAGCAAAAAAACCAGCCAACCAAACAAAAAAATCCTCTTCAGAGAAGCTTTCAAAATTGCCAAGTGGGGACTAATATTGCTCAAGCTATATACCAGGTAAGAAGCAGAAATCTAACACCATCTTGTCCTTTCAGTCTTCCACTGTGAGACATTTGCAGACATACAGTCAAAATGCTAGGCAGTTTATGAGTTACTTAAAGGCCATTCTCATTGAACACACAGCCTGAATAAAAACTTAGTTTTCATTCGTGCATCTATGAAGTTCGAGGATTCAGCAAGCCCACCTGGTAGAAGGCAAAACACCTAAGCAGAATTTTTCATGTGTTCAGAAAATCACATGAAAATTCCCCAGCCCACAACTCTACTAAATGTAACACCACAAAGGATTTTGTTGCTCAGATTCTGGAGCCTACTTTCAGTTTAACCCCAGACATATTTCATGAAGTTCTACTGTTCTTACAATGTGTATTCTCAGAAGAGGTCCTCCAGGTACCAAACAGCACAGGCCGAAAAAGAGGAAACATTACAGGATATAATCAACCTTTAAAATAAGCCAAAGGAGTTGGGGGGGTGTTGGAGGGATTCTAACTACCAAAAATCATTATTCTCTTTAGGCAACTTTGAAAGTATGACTGACCATATATAACAATATTTATAACATTTTTGTAAGTACAGTTAAGAACTATGAACTTTCCATAGGGAAAAGCAAAAATCTTCACATTAATATTCAATGATTACATCATTTTTACATACATATGTTTGAGTGTGTACACATCTGTGCATAGGTACACATGCAAACACACTTCTATAAATGCACACTGTCAAGCACGGCTAATTGTTAATAAATACTAGCACTATAACTCTTTGTAATTCCAATTGAACAAGGAACTGACATCTCTGACTCGTTAGTTACCTAAGGCTGCTGGTAAGGGAATTTTGTTTTCTGCTTCTGAGATCCTCTCCCAAGATGCCATCCACAGACTCACTGTGAGTTGCTGAATCCACGCCTTTCCGTATCACTGCCATTTTCAAAGTGGTAGTTCAGCTTCCCAGGCCATGGTTACTTACTCGTAAATCTACTTTGACTTAAGGTGTATGGGAGTATGGGACAGGTGTATGGGAGAAAGGTAAAAGGGCTTCATTGCCCATTAAAACTGGTTGCTGCAGTTGTCAGATGTCTGACTGCCAAAATGCTGGTAAAGTTATGGCTGTGCTGCTATTGCCCATTAGTAAACTGGGTTGAGGATTACCTACAAATGGGAAGGGAAAGGGCTACCATGGTGCTCCCTGATCTGGTTTGGCAAAATAAGCAGCTAACTCACTTAAAATGCAACATCCAGGTGCTGAAAGCATGAAACGTGATAGGTAACAGGCTCAACACCCAAAGACTCTAGTGCATTTATATGTGTTTACTTTGGATTTCAGTTTGGCACCACAACCTAAGCTTGTATAACTGCAAGAGGGAAAAATGTCATGCACTGACACTGGTTTGTATTTTCAGATATTAAAGAAATCAGTGAACAACTCTCTGCCTTATCTGTGCGGAACCTGGGTTGCCTTTCACCAGCTTCATCTGTGCTGTGCTGCATTCCTGCTAGACAATCTATCTCCAAGGGCTGGCAAGAGAACAAGAATCTCACTTTGCAAATGCTGTTTCCACCATGGCTCAGAAGACAGACTTTTCAGAATTCATTGTGATAAATGAACACAAAATAGACAAAATGTACAGCTCCTCCGGGTCCTACCCCGGCCTGAAATGGAATGAGAAAATCTTAGATATAAGTGCTTTGACCACAAAGCTACTGCCTATACTTGTGCCCCTGTGAGTGAACATATGCGATAAAAGTGGATCCAACACATTGTAAGAAATTTGCTGAAAACAACACAATTCCACAAAACACCTGAGCTTTGGTGAAAGTTGGCATTTTCCAGTGAAAAACCATTTAACACCCAACCCCTTCTTCATATGCTCTAATCTCAGCTCCTACCTCACCGAACGGACCAAGATCTTGAGAGTCAGATTCTTTCCCATTCTACATCTGTGTAACTGTGCTGTAGAAATAGTACAGCCATGGAAATTCAAACAGCACAAAAGGAAATTACCTTCTGCATTGCACTCTGGCAGGCCATCGAACCCCAGGAGCAAGTTGCCTTCATCATCGTACTGCCCATAGGTGCCTGGAGGACAGGTTGCTGCGGGTTTCTCTGTGGGTGGGTCAGTGGTGGTTGGTTCAGGAGTGGTGGTGGTGGTGGTCGTAGCAACAGTTGTTGTAGTGGTTGTGGTAGTGGTTGTGGTAGTTGTTGTAGGGATTGTTGTAGTAGTAGTTGAGGGAGTGGTTGTTTTCTTAATCATTTCAAGACCAATCAGAGGCTTTCCTCCAAGGCTTATTATTGGTTTATCTTGTGCACTTGCTACAGGTTTACTAAATCTGCTATGTCCAAACAAAGGCAATCCATCAGGACTCACCATTGGAGCACCCTTTTCATCTAGGAGAGAAGAACGAAACCAAAAAATGTCGCCATTAATCCACTTCAGGCTTATAGCATTAAGTATTACTGTGTTTTATCACAGTAGATGCCACAAAAGCACTGAATACAGTGAATACAGCCTCCTTGTAAATAAACTGACAGAGAAGGAGGGTGTTTCTTAGGAAGCAGCCATGGCTAAGGAAGCTGAAAAACGGTTCAGAAGAACCTCAGATAAACCACAGTCGTGTTCACATTTTTCAGCTGTTTGATAAACACGCCAGGGAGGTTTCATTTCAGAATCACAATGCACAGACAATGACAGCATTTCATCTAAGTCACTCTCATAACTGTTGATGAAATGTATGATGAATCCATATTCTGCTCCTTAATGTCAAACATGTACAAAGAAAAACTGGGATGAGCTGGCAAGATGCTGTCACTGCAGATAAACTTGTGTGCCAAATTCTGGGTACTGTAAATATTCATGGTAGCCAGGTTAACAACAGGCACCGAATCTGTATTCGAGAGATCTGTACAGATGGACCGACATGCAAACAGCAGTGTCTTCAGAGAACACATACAAGGTTTCTTACTATTTGTGGTCGGTTTTAGAAGAAAAAAAGGAAATAAACACATCCATATGGCCGGTACAGTGCTAGCAGTGGGGAATAATTATTTCTATGTATACAAAGATATAAACAATCATCAATCTTTATTCTGGCTCAGTTCTGCAGTCCTTTCTAATGCTGATACAAGTGACATGGACTTGAGTGATTCTTGCTGCCTGCTACTCTGGAGTCCCACAGGGCGACTCAAAGCCTCCCCAGGTCCTGCAATGTGCTGACTGTCTGGTGGAGACTTGAGGTACAAGCAACTCCACATGGCTTGCATGGGACCTGGGGATGCCTGAAGCATTCAACAGCTCAAAGACTTGTACTATGTGTACAAAAATTGTAGAGCTTTCTTCTGTAAGAAGGAAGTTGTAACTCACCAACAATTGTACGTCCATCCCCTCCTAATTTCACTCGGAGAGGGTTGCCTTGGGAGTCTTGGAGGTATTTTCCTTCACCATTTAACACTAGCCCTCGGTCAAGATCTACAATCTGAAAGCAATAGATGGACTCAAATTTAGCTAACCCAAGAGGAGGTGAAATGAAATTTCACAGCAACAGAAATCCTGGGGATATTCAGACACCAAGTGTGATGTTCAGGAATAGCTACAACACACTTGAACTTTTAAAACTTACTAAAGTGTATAGTAATCACTGAAATATCACTGCTAAAGAAGGCAGATTCCCAGGAACTGAGCTCCAGAGCTGCACAGCCATATTCATATCACCTGCTGTAGCTCTCGTGTGCAAAGGAGCAAATCCCTTGATTTTCTTGGGCTGCACGATTCCTAAGGTGAATTCCTGTAATACTGATTTCAGTATGACACAGAGTCATTTTGAAGATGGGATTTAGAATTATGTCTAACCAAATAAAAATTAAAAATTAGACTAGTTACTTCATATTGAAAAAAAAGTAGCTAAGATTTTAATTGGGTTAGGAGACTGAAGAAAAGCTCCTGTCTCATAAAGCAAATATGTCTTAGAGCTTGGCCTGAATTCCAGAGCTAACTGCAGTTAAAATTCAGTCCTCGTTGCTAGTTCAACCCAAAATAGCTGAACTGTATGCTGTTCTAACCTGAGGTAACAGACACTGAGCCACAGAACACAAAAATGCAGAAGGTGTTAAGTGCTGAGAGGAAACTGGGAAGGGGACAGAAACAGCAGTTCCAGGTTGGCAAGACAGACTTACATCTGGTGCTGAGGAAAAGACTGCAGCAGGAAGGACAGCAGATGATGAGATCAGTCTCTGAAGCCCTCCAGGCCCCAGATTTGGCATAGATCCTCTTGCTTTACAAGGTGTTCATCCTGCTTGCAGCAATGCTTTCCCCTTGTGAGGCAGAGAAATGCCCCATGGCATTCCAATGACCTTTCTAGCCCACTATCTGGAGTCTATTTGAAGGACTGTGGGCACGCTTTTCAAAATGCCTCCCTTGAATGGGACACACTTGATGCACTTTTTAATGTTCCTCTAATGAAAATGGTAAGATTGAAATGGCCATAAAATAAATGTCTTTATGTGTCATGCCATGTGCGAGCAGCTCTGCTGACATGACGGAGGCTGATCACAGACTCCTACTGCTCAGCACTTGGGCAAACATGCAGAAAGCACCTGTTCCTTCCCTTGCTTTCTTTGGTTAAAAACTCATTGTAAAGGATTTTAAAAGACAAGGTATGGTCATATAGGCAATTTGTGGGGCTTTCCTAGCAATGGCATCTGAGCTCTTCTGCAAATACCTCTGGAAACACATCTGTAAGAATGGCAAAACCTAAGTAAGTTCATTTAAAGCATCATTACAGTTATGGAGTCACTTTTTATTCAAAAGTCTTGCTCAGGAGCTTCTGCCTGGAGTGTGTCTGGGAGAAGCATTGCTGAACACGTCTTTCACAGCAGCCATCCCAGGCAGTCTCCACTCACACTGCACAGCAGACAAGAGCCTGTTGTGTCAAGAGTCCCTGAGTCACTGGGGAGCACAAATCTCACTGATTTTGACAAAAAAATGTTTCTCTAAATTTTATAGGAGTAATGTTATAGTTTAAAAATCAACCCATCAGGCTTTAAATTTAAAATGTTAAAATAACAAAACCCAGAATTTGTCATTAGATGTCAGTGGAACAGTGGAAACTAAACCACTAAGTATAGCTTCACTTTACAGCTGCATTGACTGAGGACACTGCTTGCCTGTCTTTTCTTAATGAAAATACAAGTACAATAAAAGGCCAAAACATCTTGAATTTGGAGAGAAGGTCACCCTACCCACTTTGTTCCTTGAGGGCCATTGATTACTTTCTGTCCACTTGGTTTTCCATTATTACCAGGGATTACTTTTCCATTTCCATTTCCATTTCCATTTCCATTTTTCGTTGTAAGATTTGGTCTGCCATTATAACCTGAAACAGGGAAGAAAACACACTATTCTGAAGAAAGCTGTGAAACCTACAAGCCGTATTTTAAATTGCAAGTAAATGCATTTTCTGGCTGATCTAAATAGAAACGAGAGGAGAAAGAGCCCTCACCACACTTCACAAACCAGGCACTCCATTTCTTCTTGGAGCAACTGTTGTGACACTGTCAGATTTCTGCAGCTGACACAAGAATCTGAAATTGTTTTTTCTGAAGAGGTTAAACACTCATGGTTCCTCTCTATCATGTTTATTTGGTCTCTTTATTCCCTCTGTTGTTTTTTTTTTTAAGAAAGCAGGGCAACATTTCTTGATGGCACTACAGTCATTAAAATGTTTGTGATCTTTGTAAGCATTTCAGAAGTAGGATGAGGGAAGAAACAATTATTAAACACAACCATTTGTTCAATCCTATCCTTATACAAAGCTGTAGTGACAAACTGAAAGGAGAGCAGATGGGAATTATCTCTATACCTATTTTTTTTAACCTGGAAAAGGAAGGAGTCTTCTTCTCTAGCTGAAAAACCACTGCTAAACAGAAGCACACTCAGGTCAGAAGTGGAGAAGCAGTAGCACTGAGCTGCAGGCCCCCCAGCTCTGAAAGGGCAGCAATTTCCACATCTTATCTCATAGACTTGTGTCCAGAAAAATGTAATGGGAAAAAAATATGTATATAGACTGAAAAAAAAAATTAATGGAACATTTGTTGGTTATAACTTCACAATTGCATTGCTAGTACTAAGCTTATATAACCTCCGTATAAAAATCTGGGTTTTTTTCATGCCATACACGTCATCCTCCATGGTATTATTCAAGGTCTACTCCCATCTTAAAGCTCTTTAAGCTGGTGAACCTCTACACAACACTGAGTCTGACTAAAGCATATCAGATGCAACAGCCCAGCTGCACAGTCCTCACCACGCCAGTGAGGCTGCATTGAAAAAAACATTACTACCTACAGATAACACAGAAGGTATTTACTAAAACACTCAGATCACTAAATACTATTTTGGATATCCATGCATTAGAGGGAGAAAAGGTATTTCTGTCTAGCAAAGTCACTGAAACTGTCAGGGATTTTCCATAGGTGACATGAGGAATCAATACCTTGATGTGTAGTGGACCCTCTATTCTACTACCCAGGTCAGCAGATGTTCTGTCAGAAAGCAAATCTCTAACTTTTGAGGTAAATCACAGCCATATTAGATGGCCTAGCTGTGATGGGCACAGTCCTCAACAGGTATGGACAACCCTGAGCTGTTACTTAGAAAAAAGAAGAAAGTGGCTTAAAACTTCATTAAAGAAAACATGGAATGCCAGGGCATCATGAGGAAACACCTCACTGTCTAGGCATGGGCAATGTGGTACTATGGAACCTACAAAGGCCTTTTAGCAATCCATGAGGAAGAGCTACATATCCCAGAGGTTGTCATATTCTGAGTACAAATGGGCTTTCAATGAGCATTTGGTGAAGTCATTGCTCAATAAGGAACATAGCTATTTTCCATTGTAGCACCTAACTCTGTCACCCTCTCTGTGGATCACAGGATCCTGTGCAGATCAGATGACAGGAGAAAAGGTCTGGGACACCACATTACAGCAAATAGGCAATGTCCTCAAGAACTGGGCTTCTCAGCAATCATCAAAATAAAAAAAACCACATTATATTAAATAACTGAACCTGCATTCTGCTGGAGAACTTTTCATCTAACTGCTGATCTTAGGAAAAACACAATTAGTGGGATTAGTACAACAAAGGCAGGATACCTGGTCTGTGAGGAGGTCTAACAAATTGGCGCTGAGAAGGGCTCCCTAGCCTGGAGTTCAGTAGTCGCTGACGAGGAGACGGAGTGGAAGAAACTGCTGGAGAAATGGTGTGTGTGGTGGTAGATGCAGAAGAACGAGGCCAGACAAAGCTTGGTTTAGATGGAGTATGCTTGTTAGAGGACTGAGTAATCCGTGACACTATGGCAGAGCTTCTTGGTGATTCAGGAGAAGACATTTTTAAAGTTGAAGGTTTTTCCACCTCTTCCTCTTCAGAACTTACTTTGTGAGGTAAAAGAGTGTCCATAGATTTTCTTTTATTGCTAGCAGTGTCTTCATGTAAGTTTTTGTTACCTCTAGAAACAGAAGGGGACCATTTTGCTGCCAATGATGTGGGTTTTTCTTCCACTTCTTTCTGATCATATTCACTGTAATAATCATCTTCTTCATTAGAAACTGACTGATGAGATTTAGACGAAGAGGAGGAAGGAACTTTTTGAGGAAGTTCAGTGTTAGACATTTTTGAGGGCAACAGGCCGTATTTTTTCTCTGTTTGGGACGCTGTTCTTGTAGCAACTCCTGAGCGGGTAGGTAATGAAGGGCGAGCTTGTCTCGAAGTGGGTGACAACCTTCGATTATATTGGTTGTCTTTTGCTGTATCACTGGCAGAACTGGAGTCTGGCTGAGTATGTTTTGGTTTGTAGGAAGGTACCTGAGAACCTGGCTGCTGTTGCTTTGATTGAGATGAACTTGAGCTTCCCTGAGAGAAAGATGCAGGTAATCCCCTAGAAGAGGACACCTCTTTAAGAAACACAGAGCGCCTGCTTGCTCTGTCACTGCCCTCTGTTCCATCCTCATCATCATCTTCCTGCAATTCTTCATTACTTTGGGATGAGACATGAGATGGGAGGCGCCGGCCCCTTGAATGCAATATGGAAGGACTGGTTTGTGCCCTCTGTGGAGGCTCTGAGTGGGAGGTCTTCTCCACTGGAAGACGAGAAGAGAATGTCTTCCTAGGCAAAGACTCACTTGGTTTTGATTGAGCAAGTGTTTCTTTCACCTCTCGATTGCCCTGCTCTTCAGGTTTGTATTTGGAAAGAGAAGACTGCAAAAAAGAATGCTTTTCTGGAGCAGCTGTTTGACTTTGTTGTTCTTCTGAGTCAGAGCGGGGTGATTTTTCACCATGTGTCTCTCTGGGGTGAGAATCAGAATCGACCTGAGGATTTCTTCTCTTGGAATAGATTGCTGAAGAAGCCTGCCTGGAAGAGGGCAAAGAAGGAAATAAGGGGTTTTCATCTTGTGAGTCCTCCTTGTAATTCTTATCAACATCCTTTCCCTTGGATTTGGCACTGGTGGAGGAGCGAGAGTGAGGTGAAGTGTAACCAGGAACAGCAGACCTCGATGACACTGCTGCCGCAGCTAATTTTGAATCCTTCCACGTGCGGGAACTGGAGCCTGAGGATAGCCTTGTTTGCTGTGACCTAGAACTGGGCTGTCCTGCTCTGTCCTCTGCTTCTTCACTGTCAAACTCATTACGGCTATCATGAGCATGGGAATCTGCTGATTTGGAAGCGGGTTGATGTGAACGACCCAGAGAGCCAGACCTACTGCGATGGCCTAAGACACCCTCATGAGAGACAGCAGACTGCCGATTTGATGGCAAGGCCTGGTGACCAGGCTCCGAAGTTTTAGAAGACCCTTTCACCAGCATGGGGTCAGGCTTCCCTTCCACATCACTTGCAAGATCATTACTTTTGGCAGGCAGAGGATGGGAAGAGGTCTTAGAAGGCACATTATTGTTGCTTTGCCTCAACTGCTTTGTTTCATTATCTGTGTAACTGGGAACGGATGAGGCAGAAGAGTGTTGTTCTGATGACGGTAACAGTGCTGGTGGCTCACGTTTCTCTGTGCTCATCTGGCTTGACACCTCAGATGTATGGGCTCGAACAGAGGTCCTCCCTGAGGCAAGGACAGGGTGGACTGGCCGACTAGGGGACAAGGGTTTAACATTCCTCCTCTGGTCCTGGGCTTTTGGCGGTGACACTGTAGCTTCTTGGGAGGAATCGCGATCATCTGTCACCTCAGTGGATTGGAGGTCAGGTTCCAGCTCTCCTGTCTTTCTAGAAGGTAACTGAGATTTACTTAGGACCCCTCGAGTCAAGATTTTGTTCTTATACTCAGAAAGAAGACTCTTTTTATCACTAACACTAGGTGAATGAGCAGACAACTTCTTAGAAGAAGGTGATGGCTGGGCTTTTGAAGAAACAGAAGAACTTTGAGAAGGAGATGAGCCAGCATTCCCAGTCTTTTTAGCCTCTGAATTATCTTGAATATTTGTTTTTTGCTGAGCAACTGAATCCTCAGGAGCAGCTAGGGGCAAAAAAAAAGTGTTTATTCACAACAATAGAAGATGCACAAAAACTGACCAAGAGAAGAAACAAACCACCCAAACAAGAACAAGAACAAAACAACTTATGAGAATATGAGATGATAATTATTTCTGTATTAACCAGGCTGTGGAATCCAGCCAAGATACATTCTGGGTTGTAGGAAGGTACCTATATGGAATTACTGTAGCTTGGGTAAAACTTACACCAATTAAAATCAAATATCTAAAATCAGGGACTGGGACACCCTTTCAGTGGAACCAAATTTTCAGCAGAATTTAGTCATGTTGATGGCATGGTGTTGCATTATCCCATGTAAGGCTGTGGCCCACCTTTTTAGCTAACCCAGCAAATATTCTGTCCCTACAACAGTAACTTTTTGGCAAGAGCCAAACATAAGGAGTAGTATCTGAGTAAGACACTAAGTGACTTTCAAGAGAGGGAGCTGTCAGAAACAGAGCAGCCAAAGACTCAGAGCATTGCATTCTTTGGCCTTTGGATAACAAAAGCACACAACATTGTCATAGAGCGTGGCGTGCATTTATTTAAGAGGCTAAAATGTCCATAAAGATGTCCCTTTACATGCTGCAAAGTGACAAACACTTATTTGGAAAATATAGTGATGAAAAGAGCAAGCAGAAACAACATTAAGGAAGTAAAATCCCACAAGTTAAACAGAGTGCAGAGGAGTTAAGTCAGAAGGAATTAACACAACTGGGACCAAGGCAAGAGTGGGTGACCTATGGCACTGGTTCATGGCTTGGTGCTCACCTGCTGGGATGGCGACACTGAAGGCTTTTGACTGAGGACCTGGTCCCCTCCTGTTTGCTGCACGAATTTTGAAAATATAGCGCTCCCCGGCCTGCAGACCGTCTATTATGGCTGATGTTGTAGCTCCAGAGTAGGTGATGGACTTTGCTCCAAATGGCTTGAGAGCCGGGGCGTATGAAAGAATGTATTCTGAAATGATTTGGCAGACGGTTGGAAGGAGGAAACTGAAAACAGTCCTGTTTCCAGCGGACAGACTGTATGGGTAGGATGAATTAGAACGTGCATTACTAAAATTAATACACTAGCAATGCACGCCGAGTCAACAGCTGGAGTATAAAGACATGAGAGAGAGATATACGTATATATGCAGGTTAACTTGAATGTTTGTTCTTATTCAGAAGAGATACTTCTACCAGAAAATATCAGCACTGCAGATTTGCCAAATGGTAGCAACATCACGTCGGTCCAACAAAATCAAAATCTGACACACTGTGCTTAATCAGAGCCAGGGCCAAACACCACAGCAGAGAGAGCAAAGCGAGGTCTGGTTGCCACTTTGAAACTCACCCTGCTCTCATCTTTGAGCTTTGAATTACTGTGATACCTGTGCTCTGTCTTAGCTTTCCATATTGAGAGAAATTTCACACCTATAGGAAAAATTCTGGGCGTGAAGAAGAATCTTCTCATTACACTCCCAAGGAGTGCAGGTGAGATCTCAGGCATGTGCAAGCTCTGTTTTCTTTTCAAATCCTCTGTAACAGGCACACGTATCAGACAAAACTAGGGTTTTGACAATAAATTTCATGGGCTGCCAGCTTTCTCTCTCTACACAAAACCCCACAGTAATACCTGAGAAGCCACAGTGCCACAATGAGAAAATTCTAGAACATAATGGCATCTTTTTTTTTTCTGAAAGTGAGCCCATATTCACTGTGTCAAGAAATAAGCCATGCATAGTTCATTAAAATCGAGGAAAAAAAAATCATCAATATTTTTCATGCAAATACATGTAATGCTCCACTGAAAAATAAATCAAGGTATCAGAAGGTATGGTAACCTTTGAATCTTTTTTCTTCTCCTTTTTTTTTTACACAGGAGTTGCTTTCATTGTGGAGACACTGGTGTAGCTTCTGATAACTCTCAAATGCCTACTGGAGAACATTTTTTCCCATTATTTTAATCGGTGGTATAAATGTATAAAAGGACAGGGTTGAAAAACAAAAGGATCAAAAGACAAAAATTCTTGATTACCACATGCTATCAAAATGACCATGAAATGCTAATTCAGTGATTTTATTTAGCCAGTAAAATATCTTGTCATTTATTTAGTTTAAAAACAAGACCTGTCCTGTAACACTTCATACTCAAACAACAACATATTAGATGTGTATAAGTATTTAGCCCTTGAATACTAGGTATCTTTAAAATGATTGCCTTAGATGAATCATCTAATAACAATGCAGACAAAACTGCAAAAAGGGCTACAGATTGGTCAAAATTAGGAGCAGACTTGAAATATCAGATAATGTCCCTGCATGACCCTACTTACAGAAATAATGATTCTTGGACACAATTGCAGCTCCATTGAAGCAATTGGCAAGACTTCTACTGACTTGAAAAAAGAGGAAGGAATTCCACCAGTGCCCTGAAGAACACATAAAGCATGTCTTGCAGACACGGTGTACCTCTCTCCAGGCCAATGGGTTTTTAAATCCTGAGATGCTGCAGTGCTGATAAGGGACTTGTGTAATTTGAGAACACAATCTTGTTAACCACTGAAAAACAGGAGGCTAAAAAATCAGCCTCATTTTCAGAGGGAAACAGGAAAAAAATCCCAGAAAGAGCTTTTTATTTTTCTTTAATTCTATGCAAAAACATAGCCAACTGGCAAATTATGTCTATGTACAATAACACTATAGTACACAAGATTTATGCATGACATCTGCTGAAATCAACTTTGTGCTTGCTTCTTAAGCTGAGGATTTCCTTCCACGACAAACTAGAAATAAAACACAGCATAAACCCACTCACTTTCTCGGCAACTACCCAACTTTTTCCTTCTTCAACTAATTCTTAAAAATCTTTCTGGAAACTTCCTTCTTGAGCCTCATTTTGACCTGCTTATTAATAGAAGAAGAGGTAAAATGTGCATGCATGATACCCCAGGAACCCCTGTGACATCCCAGACAGACAGTGACGGTGGCTTCTTAGCGGCGCTGTGGAGACACTGGGCTGGAAACATGAAAATCTTGCTTGGGTTTAATCAAGTGAAAAAGTCCTGGCACAGCCAAGGTTCCAGCTTACTGCAGGGCAGCAGTCTGCCTTTGAGAAGACCAGATCCTTGAGGGAGTTAGAAACCAGCATGAAGACTTACCTTTGACTTTTCCTTCGCTCTCTGGAAGAGCATCCCAGGATGCTGCTACAGAGGTTGGTTTCCCCTTTAGTGGCCAAACATCCAAATTTTCAGGTGCACTGGCAGGAGCTGGGAAACAGCCATACATAGAAGAGGCAAGTAAGAATCAACACAGCATACACCTTTTGCTCCATCTTCTCAGAGCAGAGATTCCTATACAGCTATTTCAAAGATAAATGTGAAGAGTACACACGGCTCAGGTCCATGCTTGCCTCTGTCACATCTCTCTCTCAGACTGCCGTAGTGAAATTTTATTCCATACTTTTAGGAACATGAGGTCTGCACAAGACTGCTATTGCGACTTAGCTGGAATGACACAGTAATTTGGTTGTTATGGACCACTTCCCTGTACCAAAGGGGCCTGACAGCTTCTCCATGGTGGAGGGAGGATTCAAATTTGCTGTCCACAGAGAGGAACAGAAGGCAGATTGCTCTTTTTAAAGGAAGGGGCACATCTAGCTGCAGAGTCCAAGGTGCTGACCTATCCCACAGAAATACCTAAGCCATCTCCCCCCATTCTCCTTACACCACAAGGGTAGCTTGGTGTGCTCTCCTGGTGTAGGGATGCAAGCAGCAGCACTGAGGCCTTTCCCATACTCTCAACCCTTCGCTGCCCCAAGCAATCACTTAGGCTTTCCCTCAAGTCAGCCCTATGCCACAGCTCAAACCTTGAAACTTGTGTTACCCCAAGGACCCTTTGAATACATACCTGCCTCTGGGGTCCGCTGGTAAACAGACACGCTCCACTTGCCTTCCTTTTCTCCCTCCATGATTTGGATGGCAAACTCATACATCGTGTCTGGCACTAGGTTGTCCACCAGTGCTCGCCGGTTGGACACCTGCTTGTAATCCCACCTTGCCGATTCCCCTTTTTCCCGATAGCGAACATTATATTGCCTGGCATCAGAAACACAGGAAAATAAAAGTTTGCATGCGGAAGCCTAGCATTAGCAGAACCAGAGGGACAGGGATGCTTTGCCCTCAAGTAGCCTGTTGCGGCTTAGGGAGGAACCTACCAAAGTGCAAACAACAAAGTACCAACAACAGCAAAACTCAGCACATTACTTCCTTCCTCTAATGGAGTTTGATTGCTTTCACCCCAAGGGTGACTGCTCTTCCAAGACGCTTACTCAAAACCCCCTCTTCCCCAGGGGAAAGCTGCAGGATTTTCTGAACTGAGCCAGGCACCCTGGGGGGTTCCACACCACCATCTCACTGCCCCATGGCCATGAGCATGGCTAGATTGCTGGCAGGCCCTTGCTCCCAGAGCAGCACCACCAGAGCAGCTCAGTTCCCACGTGTCTGCCTACATAACTGCTTCCACAAAGAAATAGAGAACATCTAAAATTACTAGTTTTCCTGCTGTGACTCTCAGGGTATTTCAGCAACAGTTTGCACAGTTCTTCAGTGTTCCCAGGCTGAGCAACACAATCCAGTGCTTTCAGACCTTTGGCAGTTTCCAGCCCACTTCCTTGTTTGTTTTGGTCTCCAACTGCTGCAGCATGCTGCTACATGCCAAGTTCTCACTCACAAGAACCCCGACCTGCTCAGCCTCAGCTGCATGTGGCTTCTGGGGGGTCAGAGGATGCAGGATGTGATGATGGGTGTCTTTCTCACTGCAGTGATGCTTCTTTCACCTGCTGTACAGTCATCTTGAAGCTGTAGTCTGTTTTGACAATCTGACTCAACACCTCACCTCTGTGGGCTGTGCCCTGTCCCCCACTCCTTCTTTCCCCATGCAGGCTTGGGGATTTGCTGACTGTGGTGATAGACCAGCATCGGAACAGCCAAATACCCCAGCTGGTGCTGGCAACATTTCAGAAGAGATATAAACCCCTGTAGTTTACTCTTAGATCTTTAAATGCTAATGAGCAGGGTGCTAGGAGGCAAGCTAAATTATTCTCATAACCAACAGCAAATAAATAAATAAATGCAAAAGCATTCAGTAGAGCATTGGCAGCAGATCCCCTTCAGCACCCATTTAAAAAAAACAAGGCTAAGTACCTATTTGCTGCAACCTTCCGCTTTTCATACAGTGGGTCTGTCCAAGTGACAAGCATGGACTGAGAGGACATAACTCGAACAGTTACGTCTTGTGCCACCTCCACCTCTTCCTCCTCTGAAGTGGCAAAACAAAACAGCATATCATTAACAACACTGGAGTTCTCATAAAAACCAGCAAATGTCTTCAACTGACACTGTAATATTCACACAGCACAGCAGAATTAGAAATACAGGTGGGAGTGGAAGACCAAGCACATTGATTACTGATGGTACTTCATGGAAAGATAATTTCTTTTGTTAGCTGTGTGCCTGCAAGATCACAAAACGAATACATTCTATAGTCCTTCTATATCCTATTCGCCCCCAAACTGTTACCCACAGCAAATGTTTTATTAACATACTAATATTCACTATCTGTGGCAAACACACTGCTAGAGGTACCTGGAGAGCAGAAATTTTGTCTTAAAGAAAATTTTGAGATTTTAAAATCCGGTTTCATTTTGAAGGGCAATAAAACCTTTTTCAATATTTTTTTCACCAGGGAGAATTAAGGCATATTTTATGTTTTTGAGTGCTTCAAACAGGTTGTTTGAATTCAGCTTTAATTTTTTTTATGGTATACAAGAAAAAAATGAAAAAAATCATTGAAGTGGGTTGTTTTGACATATCAGAGTACCTTTTGCAAATAATTTACAAAATTTTAAAATTAAGTGAAACTAATTTGACATTTTGAGGTTTTTAACTTTGATGAGGTTCCCTTTTCTATCCATCCATCAGACTCTTTTTAGTCTCATCTATCTACTGGCCAATGAAAGATTTATTACTTTTCCTTACTAGTGTAATAGTAACAATTTCCAAGTCTCCCAAAGGCACAGAATGTACAAGGCACGACCTTCTAGCCAGAGTTTTATAGACAAGTAACACTGGAAAAAATATTGATGGCTCAGGAAAGGAAAGGAGCCAGTAAACTCTGGAGGATGATCTCATAAGGATCTTACTCATGTATGACTGAAATTCAGGGGAAAATTGCCCTTCTCGTCAGCAAGTGGGACATTAGCCCAAAACCCAGCACTGTCTGCACAGACATCAGGCAGCAGGGAGGCACATTTCCCCTCTTCCAATCAGGTTTGTAATGCAGAGGGTTCTCAGACAGTTCCAGGTTTTCCAAGCCAAAAAGCTACTATACAAAAATGGCCAAGAGGACCTATCTATGCACACAGGTGGCTTAGGGGGTCTATTTACAAAGTTTTGCAATGGGAGCACCTGAAGAAAGAAAGTGAGCATGAGAAATGGGTTGGCATCACCTCTCCAGAGAAGGTGTGACATGGAATTTCAATACAGTTCCAACCACAGTTCTCAGTTCTGGCATAGGTGTTCATCACCATCAAAATATCCTAAACACTTTGCCGTTCCCATGCCATTCACATCACAGTGTGAAGGGGTGACAAAGCACACTGGCATGGAGATGACTCAGAATCTCACTCATCCTTTAAACCATGGCAGCAGCATGTAATCCCTTCTTTCTAAGAGAAAGTGAAAACTTTTGCTGTCCAGGTTGACACTTCTGGTAATCAACACTTCAGAAAAGGGGTTATAGATCTGATAAGAAAGAAGACATATCATTTTAGGGGTCCTGGCTTTGATTTAATCAAGTCTTCTCATACAGTTACTCCAATGCATAACATTTGTCAATAGATAGAGAGGATGAGACTCCTGAAAAAACAAACAAACAAACAAACAAACGAAAACTCAGAAACTCAACCGACCACGTTACAGAGTTTTATTAATCCTGCTTGAATTAGAGAATTGGAGACATCCATCAAGCTCTTTAAAAGAGAAGAAACTAGTACCTCCAGCACCAAAAGATTTCCAATGTAAAAATCACAAAGCTATCTCTTTGCATTCAATTGTCTCCACTCATTGACAGCAGATGTGAAACAAACCTACCTGTGACTTTTCTCTTAGTTAAAGATGACCTATAGACAGGTTGGCTCCGTCCTTGTGAGCTTCTTGATGGCAGCGAAACCACATGAACTGATTCAGAGGCTGTGCATGCAGGGAAAAAACAGAAGGTTTCTTGTAACCTTTTTAATTTAAAAGACAGAATGGATTTCAGAGTGGTCCCACCACATGCGTGCAGAATCTGAGCTACAGCTCATGTCTCCACCATTTTCCTCTGTTGTTAATGTGACAAACTTGCACACGGTGTCTCTTTAACAGAACATCAAGTTCTACAACTTCTACCCTATACCCTAGGTAATACCCTACCTCTGCTAAGATACAGAACACAATTACAACAAGTATTTTCATTTACAGGAAGAAGGGCTGTTGACAGCTAGGACAAGATGTGATGTGTGCTCACTTAGCAGCCACAGGGGACTACAGAAGCGTGCTAGCTAAGCCAGGTGCTATCAGGGAAATCTGACTCACCTAGTTTTCTCGCTTCCTGGTTTTGTCGCTCTTGTGGCATCGGAGCATAGCTCATCCTACGGTTGCTCTCTCCATATCCTTGGGGATAACCTTGGGATCTGCTGCGCGGACCTCTGAAGCCTGCTCCATAAGGTGGCCTCCACCGAAAAGGTAACTTGCCATCTGGAGACTGGGCTCGCACTCTCAGAGGTCTGCTTGGCATGTCTTTCTCTTCACAAAATAAGCAAACACACACACAAACCCCCTGAGAGTTACCATGAAGCACATGACACATACAGCAGTCCACATATATCTGTTGCAAGCACATCAATTAAGATCAGAATAAAGGGCATCATTTTATAGCTTTTTAATTTTTTCTATAAAACCAGATTGCAGTAACAACAAGCTTTCCAAGGGATGTACAATACTCAACAGTGTCTTTTCCCAGGCCCTTCAGACAGACTGGTGCAAGACCCTGAAAGTGAAAACATATCGTAATACAAGAACTCCTGCCAGAAACCGGAGATGTCTTGTAGCTTTCCTGTTTAAATCTTTTTCTTTCCCTAGTTCAAGCACACTGGTACATTATTTCTTTGGCAAGAGCTAAAGTTCAATGTAAAATGAAGCACAGAACAGTTTTACTATTAAAAGCAGGTTCTTTTCTCCTAAACCCATCTCTAATGGTTCTGCTCCCCAACAGACTCGTATCTAAAATGTCTGTTCTGCACATGCCTCAACTCCTGACTTCCCAAACTCCCATTATATGATCCCTTGAGCGCTGTGAAAGGTACCTCATGCAAGTTGGGTATTTTTTAACATTTGCTGGCAAGTTGGCAGTGTTCTTTTAAGAAGTGACATTGATGGAAGGCTTTACAGCCCTTTCAGTGGAAAAAAATTTCCTAGTATCCAATCTAAACCTCCTATTGGGCAACTTGAGACCATTTCCTCTTGTTCTGTCACTTTCCACTTGGGAGAAGAGACTGACTCCCACCACGGTACAACCTCCTTTCAAGCAGTTGTAGAGATTAACAAGGTCTCCCCTGAGCCTCCTTATCTCCAGGCTGAAGAACTCCAGCTCCCACAGTGTTCCTTTATAAGACTTGTGCTCGAGAGCCTTCACCAGCCTTGTTGCCCTTCTCTCGACTCCCTCCAGCACCTCATTGTCTTTCTTGTAGTGAGTGACCCAAAATTGGACACAGAACTCAAAGTGTGGCATCACCAGCCCAAGTACAGGGGTATGATCCCTTCCCTGGTCCTGCTGGCCACACTGTTTCCCATATATTTTCCTAATGTCCAACCCAAACCTCGCATTTACTTGCAGCTGCTGCCCAGCATTACAGCACTACATGTGCCTTGCTCCCACCAAAAAGTGACTTTCTTGCAGCCTCCCATCAAGGAGCAGCTGGCTGCTGAGAGGTGTTTCCCTGTCCTGTTTGTCAGACTTGGCCAGCCTCATTCCCTTAGCCTCTCACTGGAGCCCATGTGCCATTGGTAGCCACCACATCCCCGGAGCTCAACATTTCTCCCGAGCATCCCAGCCCTGGCTGAGGGGAGCAACATCTGCCCTCAACCAGCCATGCTCTCCCAGGTGCCTGCGGTTTGCCAGGCTCCAGTGGAAGCACACTGTGCTGTTCTCCTCTCGGCAGCCCCATATGATCTGGCAGGAATGCTGCAGCCCAACAGCTCTGCTTCTTCAGTCAAAGCTGCAGCTTTCATCTGCAATTAAAACAGAGAGTTGCAAGGGATGAAGGATACAAAAGGAATCAGCCCAGCCAGAGAGCCATATGGAAAGTATTCAGTCTAAAGCAAATGTGGTTTTAGGCAAGGAGAAGCGTATCGACCCTAAGGCTGAACGCAGGGGATCAGCTGAGATTTTAAAACCAGGGCTTTCCAAGGCTTCAATTACTTTCCTCATGGGAGCACCACACTCTACTACCCATTGTTCCCATTTCACTTGTTAGTTCCAGTTTCTATTTATCATTCCTCGTCACAGTTTGACTGGCAGGAGTCTGAAGGCACCCAAGACAGAGTTATCAGAAATGGTTAAAACAGCATTGCTAACAACTGCTGATCCATCAAAAACAGTGTTTTTGTGTGAAGTCTGTGCCAGGCTTTACAAGAAAGGGATTTCTCATTAAAAACGAAGAGCAGCAGCAGGAGCTTACCACAGCCCAGGAGCCATCAGTCTATATATTTATAAGGCTGAAGGCCCTAACCTCAGCCACACAGAGGAAGAAGACAAAGCTAGGTTCACACCTCATACAAGTACCTACCAAGCTGCTGACCCACCAGGTTTAACCATGCCAAAGGAGCGGCGCTTCCCAGTCAGAAGGACATTTCACACTCCCTAAGTCCCCAACAGAGTCACTACTGTCTTCTGCAGTCACAGCCCCTGCACCTCAGCATTCTCTTGTCCTGGTCTCCTGCTCTCATCTTGGCACTGGGAAAAAAATCTGGATTTCCACAAGGAGGATAACCCTGGGACTGTAGAGACTGAGCCACAAGAAAAACTTGTGTCCAAAAGACCAGAGTTTTGTCCTCTTGGCAAAGCTCATTCACGTTCAAAAACGTCCCTCAAAACCACCTCCACCACCACCAAAAATCATGCCAAAAAAAAAAAACTGTCCTAAACAAGCTACACTCACCAGAGAAGGGATAGGAGGAGGAAGTAATAAATCCCATGCATCATTTAAGTCATTCAACTCCCAATGTAGCCCCTTCCTGTGGGGATACTGAAGTCCCCAGGAACAACAGTCTTAAACAATCTTAAAAGAATTAGCTACCAAGTATTTGACTGAACTTAAGGTTGAGTCTTCCTCATATCTGCCCATTATTTACCCCTGTAAATATCTCTAAGTATTTTTTCTCTTTTGTTCCAAAACTAATTTAACAGCTTTCTGGACCTCTGATCTGGTGAAACGAAATCAACTGGTAATCATCTTCAGAACTCATCTAAAGAGCTACCTGCAATTATATTAAAATAAAATGCTTTTCTATATTCTGGAAAACGAGAAAGAGTCACTCCCTTGTACTCTCTTCAGCACAGAAATCCGACATTACTTAGAACTGCAGGAATCTGTGTACAGTATCTTGGCCCCAAAAATTCAGGGCTGATTAAAGCCTTAGTATTGACTTTTCACAGATGAAACGTCCACTAGTATTGCCAAAATTTCTGTGCATGTCAGTACTGTAGGAAAGTATTTTACAAATTATGTAAGCCCAAAGCATGATGTCTAAGCTGAGGGTAAAACATCCTCTGAACAATCACACAAGGAGGAAGCCTGCACTTGCCAAATCATACAGATTCTTCAGAGGGTCTCATCAATTATCTTGCAAAGGAAAACACAAAATAGCTCCAGAAGAAAAGGGAAGTACTGACCCCTAGCAATCAATCTATAACTGCAGGGGAAAACGTACCAAACAACTCAAACATATGGAGATACAAGCACAAAAAGTAGTTGAAATTTGAGGACACAAAAAACCAGGCACTTCAATTCACCACCACAAGTCTAGGTACAAATTTTTCCTCTTGCCTTCCATAGTCAACAGAAACTTTTCTACACTTTGCTTCTATGTGCCATAACTTCGGGACTGGAAAACTGGACTTATAAAATGTGTTCTGCTGCAGAGATGACACATAACTTGGCACAGTCAGTAGATAACATCCATATAGTTTATAAACAACTATCAATCTCTCTTTTCACTTCAGGCAGAAGTCTGGGAGACTGAGTACAGTGACCCAGCCATGGGCAAAGTAACAGCTTGGAGGCAGAAACTGCAGCTCCTAAGAGATTGCAGTCATCGGAAAAGGCCAAAAATGGTAGCTGGTAAATGAAATCCTGCAATGGGCAGCTTGACCAAAAATCATCATTGTCTGCACTGCAACAGCAAACTGGTGGGATTTTTTTTCTTTTTCTTTTAGGGGAAAGGTGGTGGTTTGTTTTCTATTATTATTTTAAATTAAGTTCTAAGCACCAAATGAGACTTGCTGATTCTGAACTCTGTACTTGGGACTACTGCTGCTTTACCAGACAAAACAGAATGAAAGATTAAAGAAAAGGTCCAAACTGCTCCTTTCATTCATCCTCAAAGAGTAGATCCCTGTCTTAAGAAGTCCTTAACTGCTCCCTAAGCTCAACCAATTGTTCTCTGAGGTAAGAATCTTGCACCATGGACAATCTGCAATGCAGTTTCAGAGCTGAGCAACTCAGTTTACAGACACCCTGCAGTTTTCCTCTCAAAACCCACCACCAGGACTAGAAAAGTACCTCAGCCAAATGTGGTTCCTAAACCTCTGAGCTATTTCTTTGGGAACCAACACTCTGTGGGATATGCATTCCCATAAGCATCCAAGCCCTACCATCATTAAGATACGAGCTGTACTTGTAGCAAAAAATGATAGTTAATTAATGAACAGGAAAAAAAGAGGCACCATATGTTGATTCTTCAGCTGGCAACTCTAAATTTAATTCCATTTGTGAGGTAAGACTCTTTGTAAAACATTCACACTCATAAAACCTATTGTATTGGCCACTCCTAAATGTAACTGCTTGAGCAGTGACACTCAAGTTCAGGACACACATGGCAAACACCTCCTAAGGCAACTCTATAGTTGCCCTTTTTGGACAGCTTGTGAAACGAAGACAGGATTCTGCCCAGGGGTGCAGAAAGAGGGAGGGATGCCAGCCCCACAGAAAGCAGCAGGGAAGCCAGAGAGTAAAGCCCCACACTCACGTGGCAGTGTTCATGTATTGGCTGTATCATGGCCAGACCTTCGTCAGGAAAAAGTTTATTGTTTTCAAAAATGCTTTGCAACATGATCACTTCTTTCTTCTTCATGGCCCTAACAGGTGCTGTTTTCCACATGGTGCTCTTCCAGTAGGTACATCACTTTGTACATTGGCTTTAAGGGTTGGGGCAATTCAGATACACCATCTTATTTTTTCACCCAATTTGAAATAGGTTATGCAACAGAGTGTATTTGAGAAGGTGAAAGCAGAGCTTTACAAGCAAAGCCAGGCATCTAAAGCTCTGTAGTCCTTTGTGCAACTTAAGGCTTTCAACCTTTGTTGATTATTCATGAACAGGAAAAGAAAAATGTCATTTTACCATAACTGAAAAGCACAGGGGAAAGAAAACATCTCATGCTTCTCATCCAGCAATCCACACAGGGGTGGCTGCTCTCCTCCTCACCTTCACATACTCTGACTGTTACCTGTCACCATACAGCTATCCCCAAGCCACATCAGCAGAAAAGAAGAAAGAGGACAGACACAGTATCATGAGAAGATACTTATTTTCCACCCAAACTTAATGCCCCACGTCACTTTGGCAAAGTGTTACTGGATTTTTTTTTTAAGTTGATGGTTTGATCCTAGCTTGGTTGAGAAAATGTGAGCAATTCCACCAGCTTCAATGAAGGCTGGATTGGGGCCATCCCAAGAAGAGTTCACTCTGCAAAGATATTTCCTGCAGTGGGTGAGCCAGCTCAAACAGTGCTGATGTGGCCCTCCGAACTGCGATGTGCTGACTGCCATAAATGCACAGGACTCGGGGCTCAATGATTTCTCTTAGACCTGCCCTGGCACAGCACAGAACATGAGCTCTAGTGGGGATCTTCAGAGCATTGCAGCAGTTAACACGTGTAAAAGCCTAAGTATATGACCAGAGAAAGTAGAAATGAAATAGAAGAACAAATCCACCCTGAGGCTTGCTGGGTCAGTAGGTCCCCTAGCATTTTAAAATGCACTGTTAAGCTTTTCCCTGTGTGGGCTGATCAACTCTTGTAATGCCACTAATTTCTACACTTAACATCTGATCTCCTCCTGGAAATAAGCTAATCAGTTAAAGCAGCAGAGGCAAGCCACATAAAAATCCTTTGTTTCTTGCGGAAAAAAAAAAAAAAAATCATTTAGCACATTTCCACACACTTCTGCTTGGCGCAGAAAGCAGGGACTGGAACGCTTTAGTTCCTGCAAAGCACAATGGAATCTGTGCCATAATTCACTGGGCTCCAGTCAGGAGTTCTGGGCAGAGGACCAGTATCCAACGGTAATGTCTGATTTAAGGAAAGCAATTCATTGTACATCTGTAGAGGAGTCACCTGGCATCCGGAGGACATTCTTTAAATTGACAGCGTCAACAGAAGTTTCCAGTGCTCCCTTTGAAGAGCTCTCTCAATGCAAAGCACAGTGGACCAGGGCATTTTTCAAACTCAGGAATGTAATTTGACACAATTAACACGTGTATTACGACTTCGGAAAAACCAACAGTGAGTTATTGAAGGCGTCACGTTCTCCCACTGACATCAATGCACAGGCTTCCTTCTGCAGCAGTGACCTTTGAAGGGAGCCTGCGAGGCTGGGCTGTGTCTGCCTCCCACATCCACTGGCTTTGGATGCCTCACATCTGGGCTTCTCCAGTGATCAAACCACTGTGGTGGCAAAGGCCCCCAGGAATCCCACAAAGGCCGTCAGAGCACACTGCAGCCATGGCCCTGGTCTGCAAGTGCCCATCCAGGGTGTTATCCAACACCTGCCTGTTCACTGAGTTGGAGGAAAGGTGGTACTGGAGTGGCAACACTTTGGGGGGCTCCTTGCGAGGAAAGAGCAGGTGAAACCAGCTGGCAAAGGTAAGGAGTTGCCCTTACCATTGCTGACTTCACCCACAGGCTGAGCTAGGGGACTCTTTTTCTTTAATTTGTTGGGCTATAATTGTCTGTCTGTTCTCCCTGAAGACTGCACCCTTGGTATTTTGCCCTAATCACAACGTTGCACATCTACACCTGCTACTGTATTTATACAGCCAAAATCTTTAAGCTGCACTACATCATCGGTGACCATGTTGCTCATCAGGCAGGTATGGGCACTACAAAGAACTCCAGCAACAAAACGAATGAAGTGCACGGTCACTGCAACCACACGTGAGGTACGGACAACATGTATGTGGTTGTGCACATTCCTTGTCAGGACATCCTCCTCTTATCAGACACCCTAAGGACAGAGCTGCCTTCTAACCCTTCTGCCTTGTAGGTGTGACTGGTTGGCTTGAACAGGCATCGCAGGTGATGGAAAAGCATCATTTGTATCAGTGCAACCACCCCTGGGCAAGGGTTTGTCAGTCAAGACTTCCAGAAAAAACCAACAAGGTACCACACAAAGAAATGTAAGGATGGATTAAGGCCCACCTGTGGTTCCCTCTAAAATGACAACTACAAAGACATGGATAGTGTCTCCAGCCAGCATGACAAGAGGGTAGAATCATGACACTTGGCAAGGGAGAACTGAGGCTCAGTAAGCTGTGCTTTGCTGCATGCATTAATCAAGCAGCAAAAATGCATGGAAACAGTTCCTCCAACTAGGCCCAGAGCTGCAACAGCAAAAGTCATCCATTCTGTGCCATAAAGCTCCCAGAACACCACTGTCATAATTTTATAACTTGCATTTTCCATCTGTCCTCAAGAGAGGAAATTCCTTCCACATTCTTCTCAAGAGATGCTATGGACAGCTATGCCTTAAAAACAGCCCCCTTCCTTTATTTTACATAGCTGTGCCATTACGGCATACATTTTTCACTTACAATCATCACTTGGAGATTGGCATTAGTCTCACGAGCACTGAAAAATATCCCTTACCATACGCATTCTTTGATTCTAGACTTCATTCAAAGCTCTTCAGTGCTCTCACAGCTTAAACTTTGGTAGTTCTCAGCTGAAGCCTTGGTAGCACAGTTTGTCTCCAACTTATTTTGAAACCTACTTCTGATCCAGAGGGAGAGGCATCAAGTCATTGCTCCTTTAGGTCCAAAAAGAGGACAAAAAGCCCTGACAGTCTAGAAGAACTGAGCAGGTGGTTTTCAAGCTCTCTTGGCTGCACAGCTCTGGCCCTGGGGTTCCTTGTTGCCACCCACACTAATGTGCATGGCCTCCAAAACACATGGTTTACATCAGGCCACTGTTTCAGTTCCTGGAGAAATATAGCCCACTGCTCAACTCAGCAGCCACTTCTGGAAGAGTAAAACATGAAGCCTATTCCAGCAGCAGGCCTCCTGAAAGCTTCCAAACATAAGGCAGTAAGACGGATATGGATGGATATAGCATAGTCTGTAAATCAGGCACAGTATGTAGGGGTGTGACCCTTCTAAAATAAAATCCACTATTGCTAAGAGAAAAGGGAGCAGCATTTACAAAGAATGTACTTTGTATGTCATAAAAACTTTAATTATTCCCAATTCCCTAATAAGTAAAATACGGAAAAAGCGGAACATTTGGCAGACCGATTTCGGAAGTGTTTTTAAAACCAGCTACTCCAAAAACACCACTGGAAGGTGGCTCTTAAACCTGTCACTCAAACTATCCCTTTGTCTAGATACATTTTCTCCACCTGGCTGTCTAATACTAACTTGCATTGATATTAGTCTATTTTTCTTCGGGATTCCTGTCAATGCATCTCTCACAGTCCCGATAATATTAGCTTGCTTATATTTGAGGTCTTAGAAGTTCTTCATCTGGTGAAAATAATTTTGTTTCTGGTGGATTGCTCTCTTTTACATGGCTTAACTGTATCAGCCAGAGATACTGCCAAAATGACTGACAACGTAAAGATTTTTCTTCCTATGCAGGACAGAGCCATAATTCTGACTCGAGCTGTTCCTTGAGAGTCCAGAAAACAGTCAGAGGATTAGGTAGTATCATCAGCAGAATTAGGCTTACAGCCTTTAAGTTTTTGATAACAAATAAAAATCAGATCTATAATATTTGACTAAGTTTCAAATGTTAATACAGGTATTCTTTCAAGCTTTGTTTACTGACTTTAAGTCTAACCTTTTCTAACCTTAAAAATGGAAGACTGTAAGGACTGGATGCCTGTGGTACTCCAGTTTGACTTGAAGCTCTCCAGCTTCAGTGGAAACCTCTACTTTATCAGGCCTGTCACTGGAAATTTGATTCGCAAGAAGGAGGACTCCCTGATTTTACAGAAAAACAAGTTTATAGCAAAGCTCACCTATTTATTTTACATAAACAAGGAGGAATAGCTTGAGGTGTCAATGGATCTGATAAAGCCATTGATCCCAAACGATTCCATATACACCCCTTAAACACCTCATCTGCAGGATAAAGGGAATATAAGTGCTTCTCCACTGAAACGCACCCGAGGTTTCCCAGTGCTGACACTGCACTGCCTCACAGGACTCCTGGCTGTCTCAACTGGCAGCTCCTGTGACACTCAGATTCTTCCTAGTGTGCAAGAAACTCACATTCCTTGGCTTCACTGGATATTCAATTGTAGAAATAACACAAATATCAACTTACAACATCTTAAGCCCTGTTTCTGAGATAAATCAGAGCCTGAGGCTGCTTTAAATGGTGCAGTCTGAATTTAATTTGACTGCAATCACAAACATGACAAAAACACAGGATAAAGTTAGAACCGAGCTTGTTTTCCTCTAGATAATCCTTGTACGGGCTGTCCTCTAGCCCTAGTCAGAAGTTCAGTGGCAGGAAGGAAACCTGCCTGAGAAAATTAGAACATGAACCCACACCAAGCAACTCATGCCATGGCAAGACACTGTCAGGAATAAAATGCCCCCCTTCAAAGTCTGTGTCTTTCCATGCTGTGTTCATGACTGTAGTCACCACACTGTTTACACCTACACTTTGTTCTTGTTTTCATATTCATGTTTTTTATTTACTATAAACTGTCGTAACTTCTGTGTTTCTAACAGTCTAAGATGAAGCACACACTACATCAAAACCGTGTCAGGAAAGTTAAGAGCAAACACAACACTGCCACAAAGCTAACAGACCTACAATTTTGGTGAGTTTCCCCTTTAAAATTAGGGACACCTGACTCATACTACTTTTTAATGGGTATTTTTGTTGCAAAAGAAGGAATTGAAAATACACTGTCCATTTAAGAGAAGTGGACAGCACAGAAGAGAAATCCACAACACAGTCCTGAATACTTGGAGGCCACACTTTCCCTGGGACATCCCTGACTTCCACCTGCACGCATGCACCATCCTCACACTCTCCTCACAGCCACCTCTACAGAGGCTGGGGCCTTTAACAGCATTGGCGCTGGAAACACAGCTTAATAAATGTTAAAGAAGCCTATTGGTATCACAACTGGTAACACCCCCCTTAGAGGAGAGAAGTGGGCTTTTGCTCTCTCTGACTGCAGGAGAAGGGGTGAGAAGAAATCCCTGGGAGATTCCAAAAGCAGCAGGATCCCCCTGAGCAAGTCTATGGCTCCTGAGGGCAGACCCAAGGGCACTCACGCACCCATCTGTCACTGGTGCCTGGGGCAAACTCATGGGTTTCAACAGGCTCCTCCACGCAAGCTCCTGGAGAGCAGGGCTCCCCTTTGCTCTCCACTACCCCAGTCTACTGCTTGTCCCTCACGTGTTTCAAAGGCTGTCAGAGGATACTCTAGGTGCCACTTGGAACCCAGGCAGGATTTTGGCTGCACAACACATGATGAGCAGCAACACTCTTATTCTCCTCTAACAACCTGGCAATTTCCATGACAACAGCAGAAGAAGCCATGAAGACAACACAAAGCTTGCACCAGAATGGATATTATCCCTCTTGTAAAGTATACTGACTCCCACACTGAGAGCTGCCACCTCTGAGATACAATCTCTACATGTGTTTCTACAACAAAGAATTGACTGCTGGTACAAATGCACATGGTAAAATCCACCATGGCGGTAGGAAGAAATGACATCAGCTGCTAGCACTGCTCCATTTGACAGAAATTTCTGGTGGTTTCATGAAAACCTGGAATAAGACAGAATATCTGCTCAGGCTCACTTAGTCTCAGTGGCTTTCTCACATTCTGTGAAGCTGCCACCAAGGAAATGTTTTCTTTAGAGATTTCCACGAGGGAATGTATGCAGAGCTTTCTTTAAATTGGAGGTGAAACTGACACTTCTCCACCCACAGCTGATGCCCACACAGGTATGGCTAGATGGGAAAGATTAGATTAGGATTAGAAGCCTACAAATGTCCTTCTCTCCAGCACTGACACCAGCATGGAGCTTGCACGATACTGCTCTGTCCAGACTGGACGTGGGTCCTGGGTGTATGAGTTACTGCACTGCAGCTTACCCACATGTATTGTCACCCCCACACAGGCTTGCAGATGAGAGTTTGCTTCCCTCTAGCTGGACATCAAAGGATGCCCACAGGCAAGGTAGTAAAAAAAGAGAGAGTATTGTTTCTAGGCTGTCAGGCATCCCCTCCACCACTGCTCCCTCCCCCTGTGCCCGCAGCCTGAGGTAGCTTTGAAGTGGGTTGGCAGGGGACACAAATCAGAGCCAGAGCATGCGCTTCTGTAAGCCAACCTCTGTCCTGCTCCCAACAGCTATGGCCACAGATCTCCAGTAAGGAAAACACACCTACTAAAATTGCACTGCTCATTAGGAGGCTAACTAAACCGTGGCAGCATCTTTATGCTGTGCACCTGGACCATTTCTTATGAACCCAGATCTTCACTCCATTGCTCTCCTTTCATATCACCGCAATCTCGTTAAAATCAGGGGCATGTTACAGAAGCAGTCAAGTGAAGAATGAGGCCCTGCTCGTTCAAAGGCTGAAGAAAACATTGTACGTAATTATCCTGATGGAAGATATGGACTAGGCTTATAGGAAGTCACAGCAGGAAGCACAGTTCTCTTTCTGCACCAGCTTTCACTCCAACCTCATCAAGCAGTGGTTACCAACATCCATAAAACACAAAGCTTCGCATGCTTTGTTCACATTATTCACTTTATCTGAGAAATTTTTTTTTAATTAAATGTCTCTATCCAAACACCCAATTTCCTTCCAAACTTCTCTCAGCTGTTGGTTGCTGGGATGTTTCATGGCCCATCCTCAAAGCAGGAGACAAATGGTAGCCTACAGCTTACTCTATATTGGTTTGTGACAGGCTGTGGGATGAAAGCAACAACTCTCAGTCACCTTCACATCTCCTGAAAAACCTGATCATCCTGGGCACTTTAGCACTTAGCAAATGGATTACATCAGTCATTTGTGGACACAGCAAGAAGTGTTAACCAAGCCACAACTAGTAAAAACACTCATGGCTTCAACTGTTATTCGGAAATCTAGGATTTTGGAAATTTCAGAAAATAGTGATTTTCACTTACACAAAAAATAAAAAAGGAAAAAGATGATCAGTAAGATATTTCTGGAATGAAGATTGAGTTTGAATCCAAAGTGTTGGCAATCTGGATGCTGCAGCTCTGCTTTTAGTTCATTCCTTTATGCATATCACAGACTTCACCAAATCATTCTCAAGCATCCTACTTGGGTTTGGGGGGGCTGGTTTACACCTCTCTCCGAAACCACCTCAATAAAGATATATATGCTCCCTTACCCGGTGAAATAGCACACATTTTTTAATCTACTGGAGATTCATATGTTTATGTAAAGTCTTTCCATTCCATCTCTAGTTGAAGTGCATGTTCAACTTTCCATTAGAAACTGCCAAAAATGCCTCAGACTCACAAAGTCAGAGAGTAGGAATTCAAGCTTCATCATGCATTGAAGGAAAAGAAAATTTAAAACTCTCCATTTTTATTTCACATTTCAAAGCCTTTCATAAATCAGAAAAGTTAGGTTCCCAAGGTGCAGGTTTGCTAAGAGCAAAACCCAGGCTCAATGTTAGTCTCTGCTCTTTCATTAGCAGCTCTCAGAGATTAAGTTTCTTCACAGAGACTGGAAAACATACATCTTAAAATAACATAGCCTTTGCTGCTTCCTCTTAATGGAAAATGCAAATAAAAACCACTAAAATATTATTTATCTATCTCTAATATAAAACTGTTCATGATTCAAGTCTTAAAATAATACCTGGTGTGATCCTTCTAAGTAACTTTATTCCACATTATTTATCGTAAAAGCTCTTTGAAAAAGTACACATTGTACCCTACAAGGGAAGCTGGTGGCACACACTCCGAGGCTCCCAAAGCGCAAACCTCATAGATCCTAGATAAAGTGCAGAGAAATGGACAGAATACTATTATCGCTATTCTTAGGAGCTCTGCTTTAGGTTGGGCTCATATAGGCACAGATCTTCATTACTGATAAATTACTTTCTTATTAATTTCATTTCCAAAGAGCAACTTTCTGCAGTCATGTTCAAAGCAATGTCTTCATGCAAAGCCCTGGGCTGTTTCACACGTTATAAGCAGTTCTATCATAGCTGAGCAGACACGACTGAGACACATGGCAGCAGCCACTTGGATTTGCCTCATCCTGATTTGTCAAGTACTGGGACAGCTGGCAAAGATTTTACCCAATTAATACCCTTGAAAAGCACCTGATCATATCAAAAATATGCAGTCACAGCCCTGCAGGTTTGTAAAAGAGAATCTATGCCATCTTCCTTTGGTTAGCCCAGGGATATCTGAAAATACACTTATCTACATTGGTTTGGTCTCCCATGTTGAGGTGCAAGACTTAGAGCTTCTCCCCACAGTGCACAGAATATCCCTGACCAGTGGAATATACAGCAAGAGGAGCCTCTGGGGAAGAAAATCAATCCTTCCTGTTAACAAAGCCTCTGCAAAAATCAGGAGAGCAAGTCTCAGGAAGGACTTCCAGTGTCTTTAACATGCCATAGCTAGCAGCCTGCTAGAGGTGTACATTACCAATGTCCATGGACTCCTATTTTATGCTATTGATGTTTGGTGTTTGAACACCCAAAGCAGGAGATTTGGAAGGAAGGATGCAGTGGAAGGGGGTATTGATGCAGCCCACTCTCCGACTGCTGCTAGATGACCTTTGACACCGAGCTGGCACTGGGTGCAGTTCAGAGGAATGAAGCCTTCTAATACCAAAACACCCACCCAGCATCACCTGCTCTGCTTGTGGGCTCTGACCCACCCGTCAGCAACACTGGCAACCTATAATGAGGTGGTGATGAACAATAATTCCCCTTCTCTTCAAACCTGAGCTCCAGAAGAAAACCAACCCTTACTTCTGTGGCAGTGGTATCCTCTCCTGTCAAAGGGCTTTGACTAAGATCTGCATGGCATGCAAGGACATGTTACTCAACAGAGTTATGGGCAGCCTGAGTCTGGGTGTTCTGTGTGGCCAGTGCTGGGGAAGCAGCCCTGCAGTGACAGCAGAGATGAAGTCCTAGCTTGGATCCCTCAAACCAAGGCTGGCTGCTAAGAGCAAGGCAAAGAAACTTGCACTATTTTACAAGTAGCTTAAGCAACTTGCTATAGTTTTGTGGGTTGGCCATCTGCTACCATTCAGTAGCATAAACATTCTGCTAAAGCTGCAAAGCTTCCTGAAACATGGTGATTTCCTTCCATACAAAGGGGCCCCAAATTACTCAAAAGCTCCTACAGACATTTTGAAGTTTCACTATTTGCCTTCTTGGTTTTTATAGGGACTGCTTGTAACCATAACAAAAGTTTGGAGGTTTTAAAAATATATTTATACAGCATAAGCAGAGAAAAAATATATTTGCAAAAGGTCCAGCTGCTGAAAAAGCCGAATGCTTCATTTCACATTGCCAAAAATCTTGCAAACTCTATGTCTAATTTTATGAGGCTCTTATGTTTGGATTCATAGGGTCTGTTTCTGCCACCCTTACTGCAGTTACTAGTAGCTTGTTCTGTAAGGGTCCAGGAAAGCAACAGGTAGAACAGTAGGCATGTGCTAAAAATAATACCCCCTGTCTTCAAGCACACCACCTTCCTTCAGAAGCATCCAGACTAACTCATCAGATACTCTGATGCTTATGCCCACCAGACCCTGAGGTCCATCAGTTATCTGAGCCCTCACTTCAGCTCTCTCCACTGGGCTGAATCCTCCCTCTCTCTGTGCTGGTGTTAGGAAAAAAAAAATCTTGTTTTCTCTTGTACTTCCTTCGCCCTTCCCTCTGTTGACACACACATGGATGGTTCCATCCATCCACTCCCAGTGGGAGTGTGGACACCATCCTCTCCCAGACACACTCCCACTGTGCCGCTGTGCAGACGCAGCTGTGCCCCCACCACGCTACCTGCGACTGCCCTGTGCTAGCACAACACAGGACAGCTGGCTGCTCACCACCACAAGGAAAGACTTAAGCCAATTCAAAGCTATTTCTCTTTTAATTTCACTTAAGTAGTGGTTTGAAATCTGTTTCCACCCGACCAAGGTTTCATACTCGTTCCCATTCCTGCATCACATCAGCTGCAGGTTTCCAGCTCGACCTGCACAATGTGATACCAAACACGACCAGAATCCCACAATGTCTCATACCACTCATCATGCCTCCCTGAGGGTAATTTAAACAGCTGTTTTTGCAGAGGAAAGTAAGTGTGCTTGCAGAGGTGTCTGGCCCTCAGCAGTCAGCACTTCTGAGGGGCATGGCACATCCTGCACTGGAGGCTGACTTGCTGGGAGGGTAGATGAGGAGCACATATGGTCTGAGACATCTTGTGGCAATAAACTTGTGCTCTGCAGCTGAAACCCAGCAGCTCTGACCTGAGCGGGAAGGGCTTTTATGAAGACATGCACGGTGCCCATTGAGCATTCAATCCCCTGACTCCCATTTAAGCATGTAGTCAGGCTCTTGGAGGACCAGCTTGACTTACAGTAGCCATTAGGAGTGAAGAAAAGGAACTGAGTGCCCTGGCAGAGCAATCATGACGTTGCAAACAAAATAATACATCACTGTACACATCTAACACGGAAATTTGGCTTGCTAATATTTCTGTTTAAGGTTTAGACTTTCTAGGTTTTCAATACTGTTGCTGTGCTATCACAGAAGAGCTTTTCTGTTTAATTTCATTTTGTTTTGGCTTTGTTTCTTTGTAAACACAGCAATTTTGCTTCTGCATACATTCAGCTTTGGGCAAGTGGGCAATTCACAAGACATCAGTCATTACTTCTGAGAGTAGGGTCTTAGCTTGGGCAGTTCTTCATCACTGCACACATGGAAAAAGCATTCAACGCATTTTTAAAACAGGGCCAGTGGAGCTCAGGAAAGGTAAGATGTCACTTTGAAAGTTTGTCTTGGACCTTTGAATGAAACCAGGCCTTGTGATCCTCAACCCACCTCCCCAGTTACACAACCTTAGAAACTTATCAAATACATAAATTAAAAATACATGCAACCTGAACTCAGCCTGAAGTCGCAGACCAGCAAAGCCAAATGGAGCATTTCCATCACTGCCATTTGGCTTTAAATCGTTTATAGCACCTCTGCTTTGGGAGACCAGAAACATCAAACATGGAGCCTGGCTGCTTCTCAGGCTGCGGGATGGGTGCTAGGGATGGGAACTGGGTGCTGCTCCCACGCTCCCCTTCCTCAGCAGCAGGAGCATCCAGGGGCTCTGAGGGGGCTGGCCAGGCAGGTGGCAGGGCTTGGGCTGGTCTCTGGGTACCACGAGCTTCCAGCCATGGCAGTGTGTTTTGCCAGTTACATTCGCTGCTTTCCATTGTGGGAATTTTAAGGCAAACTCAGTAGCTTTTCCCCGATCCTAGCTAAACCCTTCTGTACACCCTTCCAAGGACACCACTCTGAAAGAAGGGATTAAGCACTTCATAACAGAATACCAAAACAAATTACATTGACTATTCAATTTCTCTTATTTTTGTCTTCTTTTTAGAGACAAGGAAACACTAACATTCCAGCTCCAGCAGTCTTGCACTTTTTCCAAAAAAGAATTTTAAGCCAAAATATTGCAGTCAACTATAGAGTAAACATGAAAAATAACCAATCGAAGAGTGGTCTCTTATTTTACAGCAAAAGTATATATTAAGAACAACCAACTACTCCAATGGAAAAATAATCAGTTTAGCGCAGGAAGAATATAACAGTCTGAAAGATTTGCTGGAACCAGGACCATTGCAGGATGCCCAAGAGGACTTAATAAGTATGTAATAGTGAAATAGCTGCACTGGAACTGTGAAATATGAACACACTCCACAGTCCTCAAAGAGTAATTTACTCTTCTTAATGAAGAGCTGATTTGATGACTGAGTTACTCACTGAAGAGGGCTGATTTAAAATGAACACTTCTCCAGACCACTTTTTAATATGTACGTAGTTAAATTTGGATGTACATTTTATGTGTTCTTCCAGGATGAGGAGAAGCTTGGAGTGCCTTCCTTACCACAGAATTTCAGTATTACATTTGATGTAACTAACAATTTCTCTTTGTTTAGGAAAACCTCTCTGTTTAGAGCACACAATTTCTACATGTCTTGGGTCTTCCACTTTTCCTTGCTTCTCCTCTCCTTGGGACTACTTGTTTTAAATATAGACCTGCGAAATGCAAGCACCTATACCAAAATGGAGACAACATGCAAGCTGATTTCAGAGGCATTGACGAGTTCTCAGCTCTCACCACACCTCAGAGATGTGACACAGCCAGGGTACACAACCCAACCTGGCACGTGGGAAAAGCTGCGGTATCCTACTACACAGATGTCATTTATGAAGAGCTAGCAGTGGGCCAGAGGTTACAAGTTCAATGAGAATGAGGTACAGTGACTGCTGCTTGAGAAAGGTACAGTTTAACCCAGAGAGATTTTAACCATCCTGAAAGTGCTGTGAACAGTACAAACATGCTGAAGTTTAAACATACATTTGCAGAAACCCCGAGCAGGAGAAAAGACCTTATATGACATCCCAGACAGCCGTTCCAGGGAACTGGGGAGGAAGAGTTGCCATTTCCAGAGCTACATGACCCAGAAGCCATGTGCCTTAGGAGGGCAGGACACGGAACAAGAGGTCTGGGGAGAGGTGGGTACCAGGTCCCGCCCAGCAGAGAGGAGGCAGAGGGAGCTCAGCAGCCTGCACAGGTCTTGGTGGAGACCAGAGGCACATGAGCTGTCAGCACAACCTCTCATCTCCCCAGGCAAACCAAGACCACGCAATGAAGGAGACGCTGTGTAAACACTGTTTGATGTCGCTCTTGTTAACTCTGCCACCGGTATAGCAGTTAAGCACTCAAGCATGTGGTGCACTGTGGAAAAAGTTATTTTTCATTACAAGCTTGTCTAAAGTTTAAAGAGGAACCAGGGAAAGCAGACACTTTCCAGGTGCTTGTACATCCCCCAAAGGAAATGAATCCAACTACAGAGGTGCTGCAGGCAAAAGCTCCTGGTGCCTTAAGTAAGAATAAGTGTGAGAGCTGGGATCAGTGTCCATAGTCACTCTAACCAGGTGCAAGGGCAGTACAGAATCCCACTGGTCTAAATGCATCTTTGGTAAGAAGCAAGCAGTGAAGATGCAGGACTAAACCACACTACCCCTCTAAATCCCTATGCATCCAGGGTGTGGAGGAAAGTCAAGGAACGTGTGTCCTGAAACTCAGAGAACAGACAGCAAAGCAGAAGATCTCAGCAGTTCTTGGTTTTCTTTAAATCTTGGGCTATTTAAGCCACTGTCTTGATCTTGGCGGTGCTTATTTTGGCACTTCAGTTTGTGAACATTCAACACAAACTGTAGGTTTTGCAGCCAAGAATGCAACAGAATAACCAGCAGTATAGCAAATACACAAAAGAAAATGTAAACATTATTTCAAAGGCTTTCTATTGGGTCATGCACAGCAAAGGATCTTTCAGACAACCTCACATTTCTTCAAGACACCCATCACTCCTCTACTGACCTGAAAATGTAAGACGTACTACTCCTCAGGGGCTATGATGTTAGTGCAAACATAGCCAAAATGCAAGTTCTCAGCCTACATGGAAGCAAAATACTTGGGCTTCTCATGAGACAGAGGCAAAGGATCTCCCCAGCTTCAGTATCTGCTGCTCTCCTGTGGATTTCACTACCTCACAACCCAGCAGTTCATCCTTCTCTCTCGCACCGGGCAGGGGCACTGGCTGCAGAGGTGAAGCCAACTTTCTCATCTTGGGAAATAATGAAAACACTCATAGTTCCAAGCGAATTAAATTTCAACTGCATTCAAAGGAATAAAAACAATCCCACAGTGCTGCACATCAGTGAAAGTGTTGCCGCTTTAGGGAGCTGTAAAAGAGAAAAGACACGTGGCAATCTCAGGAGTAGAAAAAGACAACAGGGAGTGCTGCCACCTGCCTGAGGGATCAGTGCAGACTCTGCAGGGCTGGGAGAACCCTCTCAAGGCTGACACAAAAGTGTGGTACACCTGCAGCTTGAGGGAGAAAATAGCAGCATGGAGCTTCCCAAAAGGAAGGCACATCAATGTCCACACCATTCCTTCTGAAGAAGTGACTGCTTCTCCTGCTTAGTGCATTAGCAGTCTGTGGGAGACACCTAACATCCATGCTCCCTCCTCTTTCCCAGCAGAAAGCACAACAAAAGGTAAATGTTCTATGATACATGCATGCACCTAACTATGGTTCACTTGGGCAGGCAAAGGGAGGAGTAAAGGAATACTAATTTATGAGGACAGGTAACTCAAACAAGATAAGCAGATCCTGACACTTCAAAACTAAGGGGGGTGGGAAAAGTGTTGATTTGGCTGCAGTTTTTTGCATATTTGGGGTCACACCTAGGCTACTAAACACAGGTTCACTCTAGAGGTCTTTGGTTAGGAAAAGGTTCCAGTCCTGATTATACTTGAGCTGCAACAGCATAAATTTAAGAGACCTAATGCCTGGTGCCAGTACATCCCAATGCCAACTCAGCCACACTCCTGAGCACCTTCTCAGTGACAGAGGGAGATGTGTGACATAACTCCCAGCTAGAGAAACCATGGGTCCTAGACATGCACCAGATATGAGCACTGAATATGTCTGAGCCATATTTTTGGGCAATTGAATGCTCACTCAACACACTGGATCATAGAGACAAGATCCCATTCCCCCTGCTGGTGTGTCTTTGCCTTGCTGCACTATCTACTCAGCCCCCCCTCTAATTTCTTTCTGAATAGATCAGCTTCTGAAAGCACCTCCTTAACCACACGTCCAGCCAAAATCAGTCTGTGTGCTGTCTGAAGAGCTGGAATCACAGACTTGGACAGCACAGGAGCTTTCCTACATGTGACACACCCAGAGGCTGGTACAGAGCTATACAGCTAAGACCATTACAGCACTGTCCTAAATAACTGAGAAGATACATTCCTTAGAGCTAAATGAAGTGGAAAGTTCCCTTGGAGACCCTTCTGCTTTCTCTGTTTGTGTTAGGCAGTCTAGACAAGGAAGGAAAATGAGACTTAGTGCTGCTGTCAGAAAGGCTCTTGTTCTGAGCATAGTCTCTTCTTCATGTTTCTCCCAAATTTCTCCCACTGGCCACACGTGGTGCTTGAATACTGTTTGTCTAAGCTAATAAGGTGGATTTCTTCAGGATGACTGTTTTCTGTAGTCAGTATCCATTCTTCCACACATGGGATCTGGCAGTAAGCAACAAATCTCTCCTGGCAATACACAAAAGGGATCTGCCCCCTAAGTTGGCTCTGGCACAACACCCTTCCTTTATGCTTTCTTGGCCCAAGGACTGCCACAACAATCCTGGGCATGGGCCCCACACTGACTTTCCATTTTGATAAACAGAACACAGTCAATGACAGCACCAGCCCAATGCCAGACCCTCACTGGGGAAAAATCTTTCCTTTCTTTCCACAGACAAAAACTGAAGAGCTCTTTCACTACATTGGAGCCCATCTGCTGAGCCAAGGCAGCCTCCCTGTCTCACAGACATGGCACTTGGACAAAGGCTCTGAAGTGCAGACTGAGTTTGGGACAGGTCCCCTAGACAGAGCACATGTAGTAAAGGTGGTCAGCAGGACCATTTCAAACACAGCTAGAAGGTGAGAAAGCAGGACCAAGGGCAGCAAAAATGCTCAACAATGGCTTTTACCCCCTCTGAGAAAGAACTCCAGAACCCACCAGCCCTCCTGCCTGAGACTGCACTTGCTCAGGACACAGCCTGTGTTTAGTAGCTTATAAACTACTCTCTAGACTGCAGAAAGTGGTGTCCACTCAATGTGGCCAGCACACCACAAGGACAGGGAGCACACATGCAGTCCATATCCAGTCCTGTACAGCCACTCTGGGGTTAACGATGCAGTATTCCCACTCCAGCAGGTTTTGGTGTACTCCAGAGTTCCATAGCTGGGAAGCACGCAGAGCTCTGTGCAGCACTATGCCAACACATTTGGGTTTGTTCAGAAATTGGCCGAATTTTTATAGCACATTGGTGTGGGGCTGCAAACAAGGAAAGACTATATGGATAGTACGTGCAAAATTTTTAGTGAAGTATCAAAATCTCCAAGAAACACTTTAGACATTACACAGCCAGGGCAGCAAGAGCCTGCATGCACAGCTAACACTTTTCCTCAGAGGCTATGACATTTCTCACGATGTTTCCCTCACTAGCAGAACACAAACTCCCCTGCTCCCTTCTCCTCTCAGTGCTAGCAGGCAGCCCCAGAGATCCAGTTCCCCCTTCATTTACCGCTGCCACAAGGGAGCACTATTATCAAACCGCTTCTAAGTGTGATTCCCAGGCTGAACCTGGATGGGCACAGCAAGTTGCGGAAAGATAGACTACGGTTCCAGGTTAAGCAGATCATTCCTTTCCGGTTGTTTAGCTGCATACTAAAATTCACCAGCTGCCACGGGTGACATGAAGTCCCTGCCGCACAGCCCAGAGCTGCAGGGAGGGATGGGGAGGATGCTATCGTCCTTGGCTGGCTGCTCTGCAACGACAGCACGGGGCTGGAGATGGGACAGCCACCACATCCGGAGCCTGGGGGCAAGTGTCCCTGTACCGCTCTGGCTACTGTAACCCCAACAGATACAATCTGGAGCTGAAATGCCTCCGTATGTGTGTCTGTACCCTGTCTTCAGCCGGGTTCTGGTGCAGACCTTGCGGCCGCAAGCTGAGGAGATTCGGTTCAGCATTGCCTGAGGCGCAAAAAGTGCTGCGGGGGCTGCAGTGAACGTACACTGCTTCCACAAGGGAAAGGACGGGGCAGATCTGCCACTGCCTCCCACAACGCCACGTCCAGAGCAGCTTAAGCCTGAGGGTGCGAGCCCGGGGAACTCTGACAGCAGCGCCAGCCTCGCCCAGGCTGATACAGGGTTCGATCCATAGGACTCCGGCGGCGGGAACGAAGAAAAGAGGGATCTCTCCTGGCTTCCCGGGGAGACAGCGCTGGGCTGCCCGGTGTCAGTGCCGCTAACCGCGCGAGCGGGGCTCCTCAGCAGAGCCCAGACGGGCCGATGGAACCAGCACGCGGTGCCAGCGGGAAAAAGGCATCCACGGGCTGAAGGCAAGCGGGAGGCTGTCACCCTCCGGTGCCATCTGCTCACGTCTGGCCGCGAGCGTCCTGCGGGCTGCAGCCCTGCGCTCCGGAGCTGCCCAGAGCGCAGTAGGGCCGCAGCGGGATACCCCGCGGAGGGTCCCGGCCGCTCTCCGACAGCCAGGTGACCCTCGGTGCCGAGGCTTGCCCGGCTTTGCAGTTCCCCTCCCCGCTCGAGTCTCTCTCCGCGCCCGCACGGGGCATCGGCCGAGGGGCCCGCACACACAGGGGGCGGCAGGGGCGGCAGGTGCCTCCGCCGGGGCAGGAAGGCGGCCGGCTCGGCCAGGGAGTCCCCCGCGATGCCGCCGCAGCGCCTGTCCCCGTGCGGGGCGGGGGCAGAGAGCGGCGCCGCTGGGCATCCCCAAGCACCGTGTCGCCCGTGAGCCCCCCGCCCCGCGGCGCCTCCCCGCCCCACGCCGCCGGGCAGCGACACGCGTGGGACGGCAGCTCTCGACCCCCGCGCGGGGCAGCTTCTGCGTACCTGGCAGGGCGGCGGGCAGCAGGGCGGCCAGGAGCAGCAGGGCGGCCCAGGGGGCGGCGGG